>CM034151.1:249740842-249793342 GCA_019776745.2 Taxus chinensis | reverse complement strand
ATATCAACGAGTCCCAGACATTGCAGCAGATTGAAGTCAAAGGCACGTTTAAATAATTCTTCCTCGATGATGACATAATGGGTGGCCTCACATCGTAGGCGATGAGCTTCACGAGGTTGCAGGACATCGGGGATGGTTTGCCGGTAGAGAAAGTTGTAAATTAGAATGAACCACTTAAGGTTGTCATGACTGTGTGTGATGGCATAAGAAGCTAGCAATAGGGTAAAAGTAGAAGGATGTTGTAAGTGCTGAATGATGAACGTGGCCTGTTCATCAGTAATGTTCTAAGGGATAAGCGATGCCACACTAGCCATAACATCCGCATGCCGATTGTCTTTACGGGGGATAACAGTGAGAGAGTAAGACTCAAAGGTATCTAAGAGAACATTGATAAGTGTATTATATGGAATTAGGTGCTCCTCTTTTGTGTGACATGTGTTATTAAATTGATTAAGAATGAGTTACGAGTCACCATGTATGCAGATATGTTGGATAAGAAGGTTTTGACTGGTAGTCAGGCCAAGGATGAGGGATTCATACTCGACAATGTTATTAGTGTAGGAAAACCCTAAGTAGTATGTATAGGGGAGAGGATCATTGTGCAGAGTGATGAATACTATACCAGCTCCAACGCTAGAGTGAGAACGAGATCCGTTAAAATACATGGTCCAAGTATCATAGTCGATGGTGTAAGTAGTGAAGTCATCGCGAAAATAATCAGAGACAGGAGATGCATCAGGCATAGGTGCTTCAACTAGTTGATCTGTAATAACTTGGCCTTTGATTATCTTTTGCAGAATGAATTTGAAGTCAAATTTGGTGAGAAGAATGACCCAGTGCTCCAGATGTCCCAAAAGATGTGTACGAGACAAGAGGTATCTCAATGGATTGACTTTGGTGATATTATGGACCTCATTATTAAGAAGGTGATGGCACAAATTTTCTGCTACAAAGACAAGACCAAGACACAATTATTCAACATAGCTTTGGTTGCATTCATAATAGAGTATAGTTTGAAAATGACGCGAAACGGAAAGGAAAATTTTTGTCACTAGATTCGCTAGACATCACTCGCTGATCTCCCAAGTAATTACCAAATAAACTCAAATTTTCCATCATTTTTTTATCACTTACACTTCTTACATATTCTTCAACGCTGACAAGTTCTACCATTAATAATTTTGCTCTGTAAATTTTTACATATAATTGTTTTAAATTTATTTTGGTATGCAAATTCCTATATGTGTTGCAGTTTGTACCTTTTTCATTACCTTTTGATTTAATCCAATTTTGAAATTTTGTGTTTTCATTGGGATACACAAGTGATTCCCATATTTTCATACTAGCCGATTTTCTCCCATTTTTATTTTGGCCCCTTAAGAGTAAAATAACATTGAGATGATAAAATGGAGCACAAATAACATATATTATATGGGTGTTACAATTTGAGCATGGAAAAGGTGCGAGACATGCACATATTTAATGTTCACTTTTTAATTTCCAATTTTCCATTGGTGTCTTCGTCTTATCTAACAAATCAAATGTTGTCTAATAAAAAACCTTGACATTGTAAAATCATAAAATAAAAAAATCGAAAAGCTTGATTAGTAGATAAAATATACTTGTTGCTCATAGGACTCATTAGAGGGGCTCAATTATCAATGCCTGTTCACACATTACATGTTTTCCTGCAATTATTCAAGCTTAAACTGAAAAGAAGGGTTGCAAAGTGCTACAAGAAGCAAGTAGTGTGGTTAGGTTTCTAACCTGGAACCTATTGGATTTTCACTATTTTTTATTTTGGCCCCTTTAAGCTTAAATTATATTCACGTGAATAATGCGAGCAAGATCGAGACAATAAAAGAGAGGACATATAGCATATTTTAATTGGGTAGGAACAAAATGCATCGTGGAATAGGTGCGAGACATGCATGTATTCAATTCCCACCTTTTTATTTCCAACTTTCTATTCATGTCTTCGTCTTAACTAACAAATTAAATGTCATCCAATCGAAAACATTGATGTTGTAAAAAAACCAAATCTCAATTGGAAAATAAAATCTACGTGTCACTCATATGACCATTTGTTGGTGGGGCTCAATTATTGATGATTGTTCATGCATCCCCTATTTTCCTGCAACTAACTCGAGTTGGCCATTGGTAATTGTGTGGTTTTGTTCGTATTTCGTATCGAACGCATGAACACAATATGAGGAAGTTTTCAGTCTTTTATCTTGATCCTCTAAAAATATATTTCGTTGTTGGATAAGATAATATTGTTGAAAGTTTGAAAAAAGCTTATGCTTTTTTAATCTTTAATATATTATAAAATCTACTGATCACTCATATGACCAACTGCCAGAGGGGCTCAATTCTTGATGATTGTTTCCACATCGCATGTTTCCTGCAATTACTCAATCTTACCACTGATGACGAGGGGGGGGGGTACAAAGTGATACAATAAGCAAACATTGCAGTTGTGTTTCATGGATTTCCCTGATTTTTTTATTTTAGCCCCTTTGAGTGCAAATCCACTCACGTGAATAATGCAAGCGAGCTTGAGACAATAAAGTGGAGCACATATATCATATCTTATTTAGGTAGGAAGAATCTAAAACATGGAAAATGTGTGGGACGTGCAAGTATTTAATTCCCATCTTTATATTTCCAACTTACCATTCATTTCTTCGTCTTAGCTAAAAAATTAAATGTTATCTAATCAAAAGTCTAGTGCCCATTTTATGTCAATGATCATTGATGGAATACATCATCAAGACCATTGAAGAAAAAAACCCTAGTCACTACCCTGATAGCTAAAGAGAAAACTTAATCGCAAATGTGCATGAAATCACTACCCTAGGATGCCAAGGCTACTACATATATCCATGTCTCCAAAGTGTCTAGTGTGACACGCAAGTGAATTTCCCTTACATTGACGTGTGTTCTAACTAACTAAAAACAAAAGTGCTAAGATTGTAAACAACTTTTGACATTGACAGTATTGATCCACCACTCTTTCTATTCTAAGATATATCCTTAGTACGTTGCCTCAATGACCTGCACATTGCACCAACATTCTCCTTCAAATGATTAAAAAATGGCACATGGTCATAAGAAAGAAGAGTTTCACATTAGTTTCCTACAAGTCTTTCTACTCGCTCAAACCCCTTCTTCATTACCTCTCTTCCTCCTACAATGTTTCTCTCCCTCAAGTTTAACTTCTTTGACGTATCCCCTTCGATGTCTAAATTACATCGTTTATGTGTGATTTCTAGTTAAGATGGAATTAATAAACATACAAATAAAATCAAAGCCATGTTTCCGATCATTAATACCATCAAAATAAGTTAAATACATGTTTTATTTTTTTGTTGTAAGTGATGATATTTATACACCATAATGAAGAACATATTTTAAAAATAAATTATAAAAATGTGGAAAGTTTTCGACAACAAAATTACAAGATATAATTTTAAGAGACTTAAGATTGTACATGTATTTCGTCTTTTTGCAATGAATTTCGTCTTTCTAGACAACTATCTCACCCCTTCACCCGGGGGAGCCAAACCTGGATCTCTTACCCGTTCTCACATCTCTGCCTCGGTCGACCAATACATCACACGCCTCTTGCACAACATATCCAAAAAATGATTAACGATATATATCAATTAAAATTTGCTTTAAAACTACCAAAAACAATCTCATTGTGAAGAACCCTTATGACTCTTTAAGGAGTCAAAAGTCAAACATTTATGCAAAGATTTTAATTATTTTATATACAAGTATTAAATAACTTTAAAAGTACTCACTCAAAATATATGAATAAATACAACAATTATGGTTTTTTAAACTTGAAATAGAGTTATAGGGAAGAGGCACTAGTATCTAAACACCATGTTAGATTCACAAATAAATATGGTTGGAAAAGTAATGATCTTATCTACATGTACATGTTGATTTTATATAAACAAAGCATTTTATTTGTGACATAGAATACTCACATCGCAAGGTGTCTTAAATTGCCATAAAATGAAGGCAGACCAACATTTTTTGGGTAATAATTCAATAAATTTGATGTTTTCACCAATTATTGTCTGTATTCATACTAATAAATATTGTCTTGGATGCTTAATCAATAACGCATGAGTTGTAAATGCTTAGCACATGCTCCAAAATTTGAGAGGATGTTCACAAAAAATTGGACACATGGTTGTTATTAAATAATGAAACTAATGCCCATTGTTTAACTAAAACTACCACTCCCCAAACACTGTTTGATCATTTTCCCTCCAGCACTATGTGAATGTAGTCTTTTTATTACACGTTCTCTCTCCCTCTACTAATTTCTTCCGTTGTGGTCCTATTTGGGCATAAAAGCTAGTTGGTTGTATCTCAACCATGGAAGCAGTAGGGAATCAAAGATTTTTCAAGATTTCCATGTACGATTTTGGTGGGAAGAATAATATAATATATTATAGGAGTAGAAAATGGAAGAAATTTATCAAATGAAAACCAAAGGCAAAAGAGTTATCAAAATATTATCGTCAAAACTACACACCTTCGTCTAATGATATTGACCAAGTCTCTAAACAATGTTTTTAACTTGTGTTTATAATCTATTTTTTAAAGTGTTTGGACCCTTCAATCTAACATTTAATTTTTTTCTTCATTCATAAGAGTTTCAAATTTAAGATCTAATTCGATATACACAATATTTACAAAACTATTTTCATAATACTCCTATCTACCTCTAGTAATCAATGGGGCACATATAACATCAAAATTGCCTCCATTAACCACCAACAAGAACATGGTCTTAGGACCCATTTGTCGCTTCCCCTCGTATTCACTTCAACGGAGATCAATAATCATGGCAACAAACTTCAAAATATAAAAGAGCATGTGATGGTTGCAATCTTAATTTACCGTGGTAAACCTCTAGCTAACCTAGCTCTTATCGGACACAAACTTAAGCACTAGTGTCAATCTAGCTCCACCACCTAAGGTAATACACCAACACCCAAAAATTATATAATCTCATTGCAATACCTCCACAAAAATCCATGGTGTTACTTCAATGATCTCTGCAATTGAGCGATACAAGCCTACCAAATAACATTAAGTCTACACACTTGGCATCCACCGTCAATATTTTACAAGAATATGAACAAATATCATTTAGGAGGATCTCCCACCTAAACACATATATCGAGAGCAACAACCCTCTCCATGGGACTCATTTTACCTCAGTACTTGTGTAGTGGTGTGATGTCTCCCCTTCAAATTGAAAAAATTGAAACACATATTAAACTGTGGGTGACCTAAAGTTGGAGTGCGTCTCCAGAGAGGGTTGGTTCACCTAGTGCAACATCTAAAAGTAGCTTCTACTCTACTGCGGGAACTGGGAAAAGGGAGAAGGAAAGATTGGAAACAACAAAAGAGGGGTGATACACCAGAAAATTTGAGGATCTCAAACTTGTTTGACCACACAGATGGACCACAGAAATCACACACGCCATACACAACTTACAATGGAGATGTCAATGCAGAGGTGTTTTAGAGAAGGGTTTGAAGTTGTGACAGAATAAAGAAGGAAAACAAATGGATTTGAAAGGGAAATTTGGTAAGCTCCACGACAAGATCCTGCACACACTCATTAAACACAATCTATGACCTGCAAATTAACATACAACTACAGAAGGGCATGGAAATTAGATTGCAAAGTAGGGATAAAACAATATCACGTAAAACAAAAAGCTTAAAGACACAATACTGCATAATAAATAGGTTGTAAGAAGACAAAGATAGCTCCTCTATTGATCTAAGAGGTGAAACCAAATGAAAAGATCACTTGTAATCCCTACTCTTCCACTCAAAACGCTTAATTACTCCAAGATAATGAATAGAAAGCGGAGAGATCTCCTTTTACAATGAATTCCATGGAGTTTTATAGAGAATTAGGGGAGAGAAGCGCAGACATGCAAGTCTGATAAATTAAAAATAGATAAATAGTGCAAAAGCATGCATGGATTCTTGTCTTTTCTTGGTCCAAAATAGCTCTTCCATGCTCAGAATATAAAAAACATGCATGGATTTGGCCCTCTTTTGCCTGAAAATAATTATTTGTGCTAAAAATAAGAAGAAACACACTTTAGAGATGAAGCTCATGCCCAGAATAGCTTTAACATTGAAAACATGCAAGTAATCAGTCATCATTGCTTGCAAATAGACATTCATGCTCCAAATTTATCAAACTAACACTCAAGGATAAGGTTTGCATGTCCAAAAATAGAATTTTCTTAAAAATACACACTGCTACGTCCTTTTCTAAATTTGTAACTTGTTTTTGCCCAAAAATAACCCCTCCTTACATGGTTGACACTTTATAGCCTCTGAATGTTCTAAATTTGCAATTTGATCAAAGAAATTAGCTAAAAATAGCTTCATGGGCATTTCTATGCCGTTTATGCTTTGCGTCGTGCCTATCGATGAATTAGAGAACTTGTGGAACGGAGAAAAAGATCATTATGTGACTTTAATCACCAATTTATCCAATTTTGTTCCTTCTGTCCTTTAGTCGACCGCATCGATTATAAGAAGAACCATTAGAACTTAAGAATTGTTCCAAAAATGCCCGACTTAGAAAGGAACCATGGGAATTGAAGAATTGTTCCATATGTTCCCATTTGTCTCAACTTACCCGATGAACTGTGGAGATGCTGAGAAAACAAGGAACAAAGGAAATAGTTCAACGTGTTCCCACCGGGGCTGACATATCGAATTTCAACTACTTGTGCTCCTTTGCGGTGTTTGCGACCGATTGTGGAAGTGGAGGAACCAAAGAATTGTTCCACTGGTGCTAAGCAAAGCCGACCGATCAGGAAGCGGAGGAACCAAAGAATTGTTCCACAAGTGTTAAGCGAAGCCGATATCACCAATGTAAATGTCTATGTTTTGCTATCAGCACTTGCGGCCAGCTGAGGAATCGACGAAACTGTGGAACTATTCCCCATGTGCCCATAAAACCCGATTTATCTGATTTCCAAGTGCAATGCAGCCATGGTAAGGATGCATGGAACTCAAGGAATGGAGTTGTTTCCTCAGTTCCTCAAAAGGCTGATTTATCTAGTTTTGACCTAATTTCTTGCAAAAATTGAGTAACTCCCTAACGTTGAGACTTAACAAGGTAGAAGGGCAAATGCCCAAAACACTGAAATTTGCCCATAACTTGTAAAATTTTGAAATGCCGCTTATCCATGACAACACCATGACTTATTGACTTGGAGGTTGATTTTGATAACAATACTACCATCATCTACAATAAAATTTGGCAGGGTTTTGTGTGTTACCTTCCATCCTCCTTCAAACGAGAAAACCTCTTTTGACCAAAATGCCCCTTCTTAATTCTCTTCTCACGATTTCGAAAACCTGTCACCCTCCAAAATAGAAAAGATAAAGATATTGCTTGCCTCCATTCTACATTTTTCATAAATTTAAGGTTTACACTTCTATGGATAATGATTGTAACAGTGTTTGTAAATGGATTGAAGTTGCTGCTGTGAAAGGAATCAAAAGCTTATTCTTCACAATTTGGTAAACACAAATGAGATTGATGTGAAGCGTGAGATGGAGATTCCAAGGTATGAAAGGAATCAAAAGCATCACTCTTCACAATTTGGTAAACATGAATGAAATTGATATAAAGCATAGGATGGAGAATCCAAGCTCTGCTCTTTACCTGCAACCCCCTTACCAATTTAGTGCCTATAGACAACTTTTCCTAACAGTCCTAATGTGGGTGTTTTCCATTATCTCAAAACGTGTTCCTGTTGGGACACTCCAAACGCTAACGTTTGGGCCTCGAGTATGGTGGTCTCCTGGAAAAATTCAAAACAACGAGCTCCCAAACATAATTGTTCTAGTATAGGATATTTGCCTGCAATTGGGAGAAATCAAACTGTTAACAATATATTTTCTAGGAGAATAATCATTGGTCAGAGATTAGGCTTACTTTAAAGCTTTTCAAATGTAGAAATGGAAAACACAACTTGCCATTATGGTGTAACCAATCCTGTTCCTAATTTTGGTCTTCCCTGTGGTTGGTTGTTTTCTCCAAATACATACTTGGGTTTAGAATTATGAATTCAAAGATGAAGCTCAACCCTATTTCTAGGTTGCATGTAAAGACAGTCAGTTGTCGGAAGGATTAAATGCAAACAGAAAAAGGAATAGGATATTGCCTTCAAACTCTTAAAGCATATTTTCGGTATGCCAGCACCCAAGGATCTAGTGCAAGATGGAGAGCGAGAAAAGGCTTCAGTGATGCGAAAGATTGCATCATATGAAGGACTGCTGTAAGCGCTACAGAAACAACTGAAGAAGGCCGACCAAGCCTTGAACATATGTTAAACAGAAGCACGAGGCACTGACAGTAGCCTAAGAACCACACAAAAATTGGCTAGAAGAGCTTGGCAAACTAATTATGCAGAGGATGGATTTGCTAGAGGGAAGGATGACTGCAATGTCCAACATTGTGTTGGTCTTGCAAAATGAGAAAGGAGAAATTGCGAATGATGAACTGGAGTCCATTGCAGTGGACATTCTAGAAAATGAAGCGGAAGCACTCATTGAGTGGCAGGACTTGGAGGCTGAGATAAATGAGGAATATCTTGAATTAGTTTGTCAGGTTGCAGAGGAAGAAACTACAGGGTAAAAAACATTCTTTCATTCATCTAAATTATTTCTATTCTATTCTTCTATTCTTTTTGGAGATAACCATTGTCAGGGTGACAACGTAATTAGTATGGGGTAATGTTGATCAGAGAAAACGTGATTGAAAGCACATAAGAAGTTCCAATGGGAAATTAGGCCATATTCAAAGGTGTGAACAGAGAGGGAGAGTATGCACGTAGAGCAGAAGTTCAGCGTTCGGGGCTTAGTTGTTTTCGATCATGAAGGCCTATTTTTAGAGATGGCATGCAGGGCACACAAACAAGGTAGAGATGTGTGTGCCACATATTGGCTATTTTTGGAGGATCATATATAAATAGTTTTGCATGGATACAGGCTAGGAATAGGATTATCACTGTAGTTAACTGACATAAGTCTATAGTTAGCACACTTACATGTGGGGCTATGCTTATAAACGGCGTGTGGCTATTAATAGCATGCGATCTATTTTTGGAATGGATAAGTGGTGAACGGGAAGTCCCCACCCTTATATATATGGTGAATATAAAGATAGAGAGAGAGGGATATGCATACATGAAGAGAGAGAGAGAAGGATATGCATACATGAAGATACTTGGTTAGAGCTTAGGTTAATAGAAAGTTTTCGGTGAGAATCAAACACAGATCTTAGTTCAAAATTATGAATTCACCGATGAAACTCAAACCTATTTCTGAGATAAACCTTGGCTGGAGCTTATAATTACTTTATGGCTTTCAGTTGTAAAATCAATGACAAACATTCTGTCATAAATTGTGATGGAATCAATCATGTTCCTAATTTTCATCTCCCTTTGTTGGGTCATTTTTCTCAAACACAAATTTCAGTACAAAATTAAAAAATCCAGGACAAAACTCAAACCTATTTCCGGGATAATCCTTGGTTTGGATCAATGAAAAACATTAACTCATTAAACAGTGGAATCAACGGTCTTCCTAATTTTCGCATTCGTGTTTGGGTCATTTTAATCAAAACATAAATTTCAGTTCAAAATTATGAATTTGAAAATGAAATCATTTTTGCATCCATGTAGGGTCATTTTAATCAAAACATAGATTTTAGTCAAACCTATTTGTTGGATAATCCTTGGTTGGAGCTTAGGTTTACTTGTAAGCTTTCGGTTGTAATATCAATAAAAAACATTACCTCATCAATTATGATGGAATCGTTTTGTTCCTAATTTTCGTCTGCCCGTGTTGGGTCGTTTTCCTCAAAAACATAAAGAGGATTACATGCACGCAGAAAAAGGATAAGAAATAGTATTTTCTGAGAGGGTAATCCTTAGTCAGAGCTTAGGTTACTTGAAAGGCTTAAACTGTAGAATATGAAAAAACATTACCTCACCATTAAGGTGAATCAACGCTGCTCTTAATTTTGATCTCCCTGTGTTGAGTGGTTTTTCATTAAACACAGATTTCAGTTCAAAATTATGAATTCAAAGATGAAACTCAAGCCTATTTCTGAGACACCTACAAAGACAGTAAGCTGTCAGAAGAAATATATGCAAACCAAAAAAGGAATCGCCAGAAAAACAGATTCCATTAGAACAGCTGGAACTTTAGCCTATGTGTCAAAAGACAACTAACTGAAAAGCAGCCAAATTTTTAGGTGTCTCCATAGAATAGACTTGAAAACATAACTTGAAATGGGTTGTGAGCAGAAGGGATTATTAGGAAAAATCTGACATAGAGGGCATTAAACTTATAACATTAATCTTTGGAAAGATAGGAGGATAAATTCCTCACCATCAATTTCCTGTCATGGTATACTAAAAAAACATAGCATCCAACAACAACATACCTTGCAAAGCGTAAGGATTGTGACGGCGATGCAAAATTAGAAAAATGATAAAACCTAACAGAGACGGCAAGGCCAATAAAAATAATATTAAAAAGAGAGAAGACCTACTCAAGGAAAGATTAGCCTGCTCAAGCTAAGAATAGCCTATGCAGATTCAAAACATAATGTGATCACTAAGGCTTACAGGATTCTTAACATCCATAACGAAAATAATGGAGATATAATCTATATGAAATCTCTAACCAATGATAACTCTCCTATATAATTGGAAACAATTGTCTATTTTCAGATAGAAGGACGCTCTAGATTATAGACCATCCATGCAATTAAACACACTCCTCATTTGACCAAGGGACTTTAACATCATTATAGACCATCCATGCAATTAAAAGTTAAACACACTCCTCGTTTTGACCCCAAGGACTTAACATCATTATAGACCATCCATGCAATTAAACACACTCCTCATTTGACCAAGGACTTAACATCATAATGAGCACAATGAGAAGATTGAAAAAACAATTGCATCTCGCGAGAAACTACATATATTTTCAAAGAAAGTAAACAAACTACCAAGGGAAATGACATTTTAAGCATACAAAAAAAAAATATTTTCACATCCAATATCTAATTGACGGAGTAAATCAATAAGATATAACTACAACCAAGAGAAACTATATTAACACAGATTTAACAGAGGATGCTCATTGATAATACCATATAGAAACTATATATTAAAATCTGTGTTTCGAAATTGCCATATGTTCAGCCACCCACTCTGGGCTTCAACTAGCATGACAAAGGAAAATCTAACGATATATGAACCATAATATCATAAAGAAAACATACAAAGTCTATTTTATAAGCTTTAATCAGCCATTGCCACCAACTACCTCACACACTCTAAAAGCCACCACGAAGACGAAGCACCAGGTGAAGGGTAGACTCCTTCTGGATGTTATAATCAGCCAGAGTGCACCCACCTTCCAGCTGTTTCCCATCAAAGATCAGCCTTTGCTGATCAGGAGGAATCCCCTCTTTGTCCTGAATTTTGGCCTTCACATTATCAATAGTGTCGGAGCTCTCCACCT
This sequence comes from Taxus chinensis, assembly GCA_019776745.2. Taxonomy (NCBI): domain Eukaryota; kingdom Viridiplantae; phylum Streptophyta; class Pinopsida; order Cupressales; family Taxaceae; genus Taxus; species Taxus chinensis. The sequence goes on along the minus strand of CM034151.1, from coordinate 249,781,723 downwards.
CCAGAGTAATGGTCTTCCCAGTCAGTGTCTTCACGAAAAATTTGCATACCACCTCTGAGACGAAGAACAAGGTGAAGGGTTTGACTCCTTTTGAATGTTATAATCAGCCAGGGGTCCTTCCATCCTCAAGTTGTTTTCCAGCAAAGATGAGCCTTTGCTGGTCGGGAGGAATTCCCTCCTTGTCCTGGATCTTGGCCTTGACGTTGTCAATGGTGTCCGAACTCTCAACTTCCAGGGTGATGGTCTTGCCAGTCAGGGTCTTGACAAAGATCTGCATACCTCCCCTCAGACGAAGAACAAGGTGGAGGGTGGATTCCTTCTGAATGTTGTAATCAGCCAAAGTACGACCGTCCTCGAGCTGTTTTCCTGCAAAGATCAACCTCTGCTGATCTGGGGGGATACCCTCCTTGTCTTGGATCTTGGCCTTGACATTGTCAATGGTGTCGGAGCTTTCTACTTCAAGGGTGATGGTCTTTCCTGTCAGGGTTTTGACGAAGATCTGCATACCTCCCCTGAGACGGAGGACCAAGTGAAGTGTAGATTCCTTTTGAATGTTGTAATCCGCGAGGGTGCGTCCATCCTCTAGCTGTTTTCCGGCGAAGATGAGCCTCTGCTGATCTGGGGGAATCCCCTCCTTATCTTGGATTTTGGCTTTGACATTATCGATGGTATCTGAGCTCTCGACCTCGAGAGTGATGGTCTTGCCAGTGAGAGTCTTAACAAAGATCTGCATGATGAAGTTACGATTTTACTTTCGATTGACCTGCAAAATATCGAAAACAAATGTCAGCGGAGGAGCATTCTAGAGAAACTCATACTGAAAATGATATTTAAACCCCCACAAAAAGAAACAAAAGGTCTATGTGAAACACCAAATGCATCAAACTCGTAAGCAAAGGAAAAACGGCTTAAAACCAGTAGACCAAGATCTGGGTGAATCACCAAACGCATCAAACTAGTATGCAAAGAAAAACCGACTTAAAATAACTAATAACCACAGGCCCCTCTCTGAAACACCATACATAATCGCATATAAAAAACACAAATTTCACCTTATTCGTGCAGATAGCTAACTCCTACAAAATAACACACACACATTAAACCATAACAGATTACAGAACCCCACTTTATACCATACATGAAATGTCCTATAACCCTCTTACCCTAAAAAATAAATTAAAATTAAAAAAGAATGGAGAAGGAACGCAATACAAATGTACACACAGAGGAGAAACTAGAGAAGCAAATCCCAGATGAAAATTAGAATATTGACAGCCGAATTCAATTCAATAGAGCATATCACTTCCTGACAACGTAATAAATAGCGAAAACGCAGTATACGGCACAACGACTTCATCAACACATATCCTACCCCTACCGAGCATTTGATAGAAGCCAAACCCTACCAGATTTAATAACAAACCAGAGTCATACATAACCGCTAATAACCTTACGAAATATTTAAGGCAGGAGAGAAAAAACTCCCCCTTACAAACCCCACATCTCCATTGAGGAAAGCACAGATCGTAAAACGATGCCGTTTAATCCGATTGAGGAAAGTTAGACAAAAAAAAACACCAAATACAGACTTGAAAAGCATAACATACCTCTAAAGGAAGCTGCGCGAAAAGAGAAGTTAGAAGAGACAGAACCGTGATAATGAATTAGTGAGGAAGTATGAAGAGGAAGAGGGGTATATATATGCAAAAGAAATGGGACGCATCGCTCGCTTCAACACGCAAGTGGCAAAGCCGACACAGGAGACTCCCGCGGCGAGGAATTCGAGAAGATTCCACTTTCATGTCTTTCTTTCTGTTTTCCCTTTTCCCAGTCTTGGAGGTGAATTACGTAGCAATTGCCGGGTAGGTTCCCCCTAGGTTCATTCAACAAATTCATATTCTTTCTTCTCTAGTTACGGTTCTATTAGTTTAAACCTAACAATCAAAAGAAGTGTGCTACATTTGTGAAAATACATGATCCTTATTCAAATTAAAATTGTAAACTGCCCATTGTTATGTTATTTTTATGTCTATTAATTCTATGGCGATTTTTAAGAGTGGGTGTGGCGGGAAACAACATAAACATGAGGGATTCAACATATGCAAGTTTCCCTATCTACACTTAGGACACCAAAGGGTGCTACTCAAAGACTAATTGCATAATTGCTACACCCACAAAAGATTTGGCATCTTGAACTAAATATAGCCTTCAGTGGGACTAGAGGTGAAGGACGTGGACAAGTCTAGCAAAAGCTCTGTACTCTTGTGTAACAGTTAAAGAAATGTGGGTTTGTGTTCATTATTTTGTGAGACCGGAGTTTCCTTTTTGTTGGATATAGTTGTGAGTGCCATTATAGATATGTATGCAAATGTAGAATCATACACACGACACATGGGCGGTTGTTGAATGATAGGCGTGTAGCAAGTAAAAACTCCAAGAGGAGCTCACTTGACTGAAAGTGAACATGATTTCATATAGCCCATCTCCAGCCTGCGACACGCTCCTAACCGTGCCAAACTGAGAACTTAGAACAAGGCTTATTACCCATCAAAGTATAGGAGAATGCAAATTTGTTGTCATTCCTAGTTGCAGGCACCATGATATATATGTATGCAAACTGTGAGTGCATACGCAAGGCATGTGCAATGTTCAATTATTATGCCTCGATGGAGATGTGGCAACACAAAGTGCAAAGGATGCAGGAAATGATATTTCAAGGAACCAACACGGTGTCACCTAGAGGAAAGTGTAGGGCAAGCTAGAATGTGTGGTGGGAAAGAGCAAAAGCGGGAGGGGAGCTTCCTTGTCTATAGATAATTGTGAAGGAAACTCCTAATGCCTCCTCCTAGTTCCTTTATATTGTGTGCCCACCACTCCAATCAGGAGACCAACACAATTGGTAGAATGTTGTTGCATGTTCTGATAGGAAGTGACACCACCATTATGATTAACTCATGGATGGTCTCTATTCTCTTGGCAGGACACAACATATTCTTTATTTTTCTCTCTAATTTTCTACTTTCACTATTCTTAGTCGGGAATTCATTCATGTATGGTTGTGTAGGACAAGGTGAAGTGTAGTGCCTCATTCTACTTCACCCTCATAGTGTTAAGTGTGGGTTACATTGTGAGCCTTTTTGACACGGAGACTTTGTTTTTAAGTTTCAGAAACAATATGTATCTACGCACGTACATACATACATATAGATGTGTCTGTATATGTATGCATATGAAAATAATGATAAATGAATATAGCAAATAAAAGAATGTAATAAATAAATAGTTCAGGTAAATACAAAAAAATAAAAAATAAAATACAAAGATAATTAAAATAAATAAATAAAGGTTTGTTGTGGATTAATTAAATAAATTTAATCGTGAAATGGAAGAGGAGGAGGGGGGAGATGGAAAAAAATAAATGTAGTTGATGGGAGGACATGGAAGTACATGGCTAGTAAGTATAGTAGGCAATGGACTGTGGAAGGAAAAATGGTAGGGTATGGACATCCATACAAGCATAATGAAAGTGGATTTTTGTCAGTTGTTATAGTTGCAAGCACCTTAATAAACATGAATCCAAAATTTGGGAGCACACACAAGACATGTAAAGTGTTTAACATAATGCTTGAAAGAAATGTGGTCTTGCGGCCTACAGTGTTTGCAGGGTCTGCACAAAATGCGGTTGTTGAAAACACCTTGAATTTTTTAAGCAAATGCAATGGTCTAGTGTTTAACCGCCCTCAACTTGAAGAGCATCCTCCTAGCCTAAACCAAAAATATAAGCTTTGAAAAAGAGCTTGGACATTTATCAAAGTAGAATGGAATTATATTTTTGTCTGGGGTTGTATTTAAAAATGCATGTGGTAGATATGTATGAAAACGTGGAAGCATGCAAAATATTTGACAAAATTCTTGAAAGAGATGCGGTTGATTTCACCCTCGAGGAGAATCTCACCCTTTTTTAATTTAAGAATGTTTTTAATTAATATACATAAAAAGGATGAATAATGTTACAGGTCGATATTTTGATTGAATTAACTTTGACCATTAATTTCACAAAAATCATAATAACGTTTTTCAAAGTGACTAGTTACTTAACAAATACCATAACAAAAGGGAGAGAGTGTACTTATCTGATTATATAAGGATCTGGAAGAGTTTGGGAGGTTTGAGTGCAAGATTAGGTAGATCTAGGACTGGAAGTATTTCGTCAATGAATTATAACCTGAAATTGAGCTTGGTCAAAACCGTAAAGCTCAGTTTATAGTGCCCGTGTGGTCTTAATCCTTTTGTATGGCCTTGGACCTGCTTGGAATCTGGGTTTGCAACTTCTTGAGTGTTTTGCCTACCTGTAAGTGTGTGTTTCTATATTTATGTCTTCTTTGTTCACCCTCGGAATGGCTCTGTAATCTCTGCTCAAACCCTCAAACCCTTGTAGTGCAAGGAGTTCCTATAAAACAAAGTTAGGTGGGTTGTGGGCACCCTTGTGTACTTCCAACATTGCCACTACTCTAAAAAGGGCTCAAACCACATGCCATTCTCCTTGCATCTGATATCTATCATAGTACAATCAAAACTTGACAATTGTGCTTTGACAATGCTTTGCTTGAGTTTAACACTTGCTCAAATGCTTGGGAAGGGTCATTTTGGTTGCTTGTATGATGAAGATGGAGACTCATAGACCTAGGAGGAGACTTCATACTAGTAGAGGATGTTGCCCTAATGGATTTTCATTGTTTATTTCCCAATTTAGGGAGCTTTTGGTGCCTTTAGTGTTAGCTTTTGCATGCGAAGTTCATAAAGTGCCCAGGTTTTAAATGAGGTATGATTTACTTGCTTATATATGCTTCTGAAGGTTGTTACGACATGAAAGGCCACCCAAAGGGATATATTTGTTCATATGAATGTGATGGAATCGAAAGAATTAAGTCAAAACATGTTGATCCAAAACCATACAGTAGGTTTAGTATGTAATTTTACAAACTGACCAAAACTGACATTTTTGGACATGAGGGAGAAAAACTCATTTTGAATTTATGGGCCTAAACATAAATGTTTCTAGATGTATTTTTGTGCAATTATATTTCAGAAATTGGTGACAAAGATGTGTGTAAAGATAAACAAGTACATTAAGTGTTATAATGATGTTCTAAGCACAAGTGAGGAGAGTGCATTTGTCCATTCAAGTGTGTAATGTCAAGATCAATAGTGTCAAATGATAGATTGCCAAATCTGAGTGTCTACTATGATCTCATTGGAATGCCATGAAGGAAAAATATGCACAAATGGGTATGTTTGAAAGGTCTTGGAATATTTCAAGCTATGCAAGTTCTTAGGAGGACATGTGTGTAAAAGTGGAGCTTACTCAAAGCGCATGAACCGCTTGAAGAATGCATTGGTGAATGTCTTGGTTGTCTCTTCATTATCAAGAATGGATTTCTCATGTTCCTACTAGTTTGGTTGTTATGCATTCCTTTTTGCTAATGTTAAATTAAGTAGCCTTCATTTTGAAGTGTGCAAGTCACATATTTAGACGTAAATATACTTCATAGTTGTGTAAATGATTATCATTCAAGGGAACCATGAGTTTTACCAGTTCCTAATATCTAACAAAAATTTTGGGTGCAAAGGCACACTAAAGCCACGTTGAGAGTATTTCAAGATTTTTGGTTGCAAAGGCATGCCAAAATCCCACCTACTGTGAATTGAAGTTCATGGGTACAAAAGTAGGCCAAAACTCTTCCCCTTTAGTGACCAAGATTTTTGGGTGCAAATGCATGCCAAAACTTCACCCCGATTTTAGTCATACTTTTCTCATGCAAGAGCATGAAAAAGTTTCACCCCTTTGTAAGTCACTTTTCTCGTATAAAAGCACAACAATTTTTTTTCCCTCTATAGAGCAGGACTTTCTAGTTTCAAAATCATCTCAAGTTTTTTCCCAAGTATTAAACAAAAAATTTAGTTGTTGAAACATCCTGAAGTTCTATCATAAATTATACTGGAGATTTATCATGTGTAAACATGTCAAAACCCTTTGGTAAGAAAACACTCTAGAAGGCTATTTTTAGTTGTACAATGGTGACACCTAGCTTCCAAAAGTGGAAAATGTGCACTTGGAGACCCCTGATGTCCCTTTTTCCCTTTGAAAAAATTCAAATGGTACATGGGGGACACAATAATGTGCCACCATGGTGAGAGATTCATAACTTGAAGGTTGTTTCACTTAATTTTCATACTTAAGGGTGTCAGAAATGTGTCGTCCAGTCACAACATGACTCATCCCCTTCCTTGTGATGGGCAGAGCCCTATGCAAACTTATTAGGGGGTGATGTCCCTTTTTCCCCTTTCTAATATGTACATGGGGGACACAAGAATTGCACCACAAAATGGGGAGTCCCCATCTTTCATCACTTAAGACTCATTCACTTGCTGCACTAAGAAAGTATTTCTCAACCTCACAACTTGCTCCTCATGTCCCCCTTTCATGATGATCAGACCCTTGGCACATTTTTGCATACCCCTACAGTTCCCTTTTTCCCTTAATAAATTTTATAAGGGACATGGGGACATCTGAGACCCATTTAGTAAGTTTAAACCCCACTCTCGTCATGTCACTTAACCTGGGTTAAGTAGGGTGGTTCAAAGGTGAGTTAATGTGTGAGTTAGCTAAACTTAGTAAGGGGAGGTGAGTATAAAGCTAATCACTTAGCCATTTTTGAAGTCATTTTTCATGTTTTATTTCTCCATTCATTGTTAGTATGTTGTTATGCTGCCAAAATTTTCTAGAAACCCTCCATTGCTAAAAGCACATTTTTACTCATATATTTTAGATCCTTGTTCTGTTTTCCATAAAACTTTACCTATAGTTTGCATTCCATAATGCCTTGAAGATGAAAAAAACCTCATTTCCATTAATGTCCCTACATTTTTTATAGCATCCACTTGAAAATTATAGCAAAAAAAATTTTCCTTGTCAGATCCCAAGAGTTCCGGTGATTAAAAACACTAAAAAATTGGAGCATGATATCTACATTGAAAAACCTAATCGAACAAAGCAAATTTAAGCTCAATATTACACTCAGAAGGCATTCTTCTATTTTAATTAATTTAGAAACCAAATCCATTCTAAAAATAGTAAGTGTTGAAAACCAAATATAATAATTTTGAAACCTCTATGCAATTCTCCAAGTCCAAAACTCAACAAATTGAAAATTTGGGAAATTGGGAAAGCTTGCCTAAAAATAGTAATCTGAGGGTGGGGTGTGACTTGCTAAAAAAAAGTAAGCATCCATATTAAGTTCAAATTTCACACACACCTCTATATCCCATTGTTTCACCATCAATGCCATCAGGAAAATCATGAATATTAAGCTGCGAGCCAATATCCACTCTGGCCACTAAGTATCCAAATGTGGGAAATAGTGATGTGACATAAGGTTGCTAAAAGAACCATACTATAATTCAGAGAACCAATAAATGGTAAAAAGAATAAGGTTTCAAGAATTTAAGGTGGTGAAACACTTTCATTGCATATGAAATAGCATCTCACTTCATCTCACAAGGTCATCTGATGAGAATGCAAGTTTATCTCTAGAGAAAGAGGATTGAATTTTGATGATGTTAAAGTATCTCCTTATGTGGAGTTCTGTAGGGGGTCCAAGGTCAAATAAGACCCTATGTAAAAAATTGAAACTATGATATATTTATCCTTCTCATTTTCCTAATCATCTAGTAGATCCAAGTGTTCCTATTGAAGCACTTGAATCAGCTCATCTCGATCATGCTTCGGTCCCTCACCAAGCACCTGAGATTCCTAGTATCCTTTCCGCACTCCTTATGAGCCCTTCTCATGGATCAATGAATTACTTAGAGAGGATTCAAGGGCATAGTGCAATAAGGAAGTGGCACCAAACATTAAGGTCATCTCGAAGTACATGAGGACCAAGAGAGGGTAAGAAAGCACAAACAACTTATCGTTTCTACACCGAGGATTTCTGGAGTTCAATATGTGGAGGTGACACATCTCAAAGGTAAATAAACCCGTGAAAGAAATGAAACCTGAAGATTATGTAATGATGAAGGTATATTTGGGTCAAGCTACCCATAAGATTGATTCTCACTTGTTCAAGGAGTCTTCAACTAGGATCCTTACATTGAAATGAGGAATACAAGAAAATCGTTGATCAATTTGAGGAACATGTTATAACTCTGTTTCTTCTTATGTATAATCATTTCTTGAACCTAATTTCATAATCCTTTCCTCTAATTGAATAAATATCTCATATTCATAGTAGCTTGGATTCCCATAAAATCAAGAGATCTCAGGTGTTCACCATGAAGGGAAGAACCAATGGTAAATGGGTGGACATGATTATCAAAAAAGGGAAGACTTTTTTGCCTAAGGTGATTACACTATTTAAATATGTCTCAATTATTACAATGTCAAAGATAAAATATAATTGGATAGAGATATCAAGAAGGGAAAGGCCATTTGGGAAAGTCATTATCCCATTTGTCTTTGAGATGTTCTTTCTTGACTCTTACTTCTTAGTGAATCATAATGTTTTTTCATTTGTTGTTGAGAACTTGTCCCCCATTTGGTCCCGCACAACGATTGCAAGGTGCATGATGTGTTGAATGATGCCATTTATGAGCTTGAGTACTTGTGAATAAAATGTGTTTGGGATCTCATATGAGATTGTCAAAAAATTTCAAGAGCTGGGGAACACCTTCACTCAATGAGAACACATCCTCAGAAAGAAAAATCTTGATTTCCTTTCAAGAGTTAGTCCAGATAGTTGCAAGAGAACCCCTCTTCATTCAATGAAAATACTTTGGAATCTCTTGTAGATATTAGAGGCTATATTTCCAATACTAAAAAAAATCATGAGGATTTGGTTCACACAATGCAAAAGGGCTTGGTAGCATTCTAGATACTTTTCTTGGTACTTTGGAACATGTGCACATCCCACATTCTAAGAAGGTAGCATTTACAATGGCTTGATTTAGCAAGGAGGTCAAGGGCATAGAGTTCATAATTAGAGGATCTTTCTACAGAAGTGAGTTGGAATTGACTCTATTCATCAGAGGATTCTTCTTCATCAAGACTATTAGATTAACTCCCTTATTTTTCTCCCTTCTTCTCCCTCTTTCTTCTCTCACCCTTTATAATCCTTCATTTTGTATGATCATGGTAATTTTGTCTTATTCACTGAAGTGATTCACTAATGTTACATTGTAAAAGTCCCTTTTGATTTATAAAAAGGGTGACTTATTTCCTTACTTCCTAAGGAAGATTTAAATTCATAAGTGGAATAAGAACTTAAAAGGTCATGTGGGGGTAGATGAAAGGATAATTTGAAATGTTATAAATTGGAATGGTTTTTGCATTCCAAAGGAGCTTGAAAGTTAGTTTTTATGTAGCAATTGTGAATTTTTGAAGGGTTTTGAGATTTGTGTCACAACTTCACAAGAGATGAGAGATTCATTTCTACAATTTGCTTTTTTTATTATTTCCTCTATTATCTCTCTATTCTGTAACTTTGTAGGCATAGTGATCAAGAAGGAATTTTTTGTCCTTGATTGATGAATATAAATAATTGTGTGTCTCTGGTTTGTTAGTCTTGCTAATTACTTACATGTTTTTCTTATAATTGAAATTGGACTTACTCTATTTATTGTGTGTGAACTCTGTTAATTCCTACTCACAACAATATCCCTCTCTTTCCTAATTTCCCCAACTCTCCTTTATCCCTCATCATTGCAAATTCCTCCATTTGCAATCCAAACAAGAACTTTTCCACAGGCTCAATGAATTATTCTTGTGTGATCCCCAACCTATTTTCTCCCCCACAGAATTAGGATAGTTTACATTCAATAATGGGATCCTCCCCATACAAAATAAGGTAGGGGTTAGCCCCGTGACTATTAGTGGAAGCACATAATTTGCAACACAACAAATTATTTCACCAACAACATGAAATCATGTGATGTGGTTATAATCTCTTCTCTCTATGGAAAATGGATGCAAATTATATCTTCTCTCTCTAAATTTGGAAATACAATTATCTCTCTCTAGAAAATCGAATCATATTTGAATTGTGAAAAAGTTATGTCTCTCCATACTCTTTGAATGAGTCAAATGAATTATGGAACCTTTGAAAGAAAACTCCATTCCCTTGTGTTTCTCAACCCTTAGATAATACCATGTATGATTTTTTGTTTGGTTAGGAAGGTTAAATTCATGTTATTTCAGTTTGAGATGACCCGTGATATTAACAAGTTTGTATTTATTGCAAAACAAATCTTGGTGAATGGAGCTACCAAGAAATTGTGTTTTGAATTATGTTTAAATTTGTAAATTTCAGACTTGTAAATTTAAATTTGTAAATTCACACTTTTAGATTTAAACTTGTAATCCAAAATTATATATGTTCACCAAATTCTAGTTGTGTTTGAAATTTTAGATTGAACCAAATTTTTGGACATTCCAAGTAATTTTGTGAGTTCCAAATTGCTCCCATAATTCCTATTTCCGATTTGGTATTCTTTTTGTTTATCAGGTTTTTTGGAGATTTAAATCAAATTTGCAAATTGCATCTGTAACTTTGAATCCTAATTTGGTCTTGTCCCATTTGTATTTTAGACTTTCAAAGGAAATTTACAACTTAGTTGCAAATTGCTCTTAAAGTTTCAAAACCTAAAATATACTAGCCCATTTATGTGGTAGAATTTCAAACTTCTCGATAAGACCTAGAGTTTTGAAACCTGATTTGTTGTAGCACTTAGTTCATCAGAATTTTGATTTGTGTAATCAACCCAATAGTCCACACCTTTGTTGATCATAATTTTGACTAGCACGATTAGTTAAAAAGTCTCATTCTCTTGTCGATCATATTTTAAGGGGTTTGACACATGCTGGCAATTTGCATCTTGAACCCCAAACCTAAAAATATTCTTGGCTCAGTGTAAGTTTAACTTTTAGGTTTTTCGTGCATATTTGCACAACTCATGAAAAAATTATGTTGATTTTTAGAACTCGTGAGGGTATTTCCTAATGTTCGGCGGAATTTTTAAGTGTGAATACACAAAAATGAAAACATCTGATTCAGACCATAACATACCATGGTTTCATCTCTTGGTGGACAATTATATACCAGTGTGAGTTTTTTCCCTTTTCATATTTGTTCTTATTTCTAAGGTTTTGTTCCATGTGAAAACTCGAGTTTGAGTCATATAATATTTATACCATTTATAGATGTATAATATACCCCAATGAATCCCCCTCTTTTGAGGCACATGAGATATAGTGATTTAAAGAAAATTGAATCTTAATCAGAGGATTGAGATCAATGATTATAACAGCAACAAACAAGATTGATCGTGCAAGAAACAAACAAGTATAAGAAATAGTGAAATATGAGTGACTTAGCTTATATTCAGATATTTGGGTTGATCTTAGGCTGGAAACTGGGTGAAACAAGCTAGATCTAGACTGAGTAAGATTTGTCTAGAAAACTGGAATCTAAAACTTCCTTAGATAGGACCGCCCAGATAAGGACAAGAGCTCTCAGATGCTAGTGTCTTAAGAACCATTGTCAATATGATCTTCATAGGTTCTGAACTTGTCTTCCTCCTTTCACTCTTTATCACATCCACTTAGTTGTAGGGTTCCTATATCACTCATGAACCTACAAAATAAAATCTATCTACCTACAAAAGGCTCAATAAAACATTAGGTGAAACAAATAATGCATATGCTTGAGTCAAACTGACCTCGACGGTCACCCCAATATGATTTTTACCAAGAGTTGTATTACATTTTCAGACTCCATGTAGTTCTTGTGTGTGTGTGTGTGTGATTTAGAGAGAGAGAGAGAGAGAGAGAGAGAGAGAGAGAGAGAGAGAGAGAGAGAGAGAGATTGAATTGTGTCCCTTGAAGATAGGTTCCCCTTGTGTCATTCACACCAAGATGAACGTGTGAGATAAAATAGCCCCTTCTATGTAGTTAATAATGAAACCCAAATATAATCCTTGAGTGTTTCTCTTTGCCCAAGAAATATAGAGTAAGTAATAGCCCAAGTTATCCCGAACCTAATAATAGTAATTCATGTATACATGTAAATTCCTTGTTTTAATTTCGTCATTAAAAACGAAAAATGCCGACCCAAAGTGATAAGAAAGGTTTCAAAAAAGATAGCAAATGATATGGCATTTTAAATTTGAGAAAAAGAGGAAAATTGATAGAAGTGTTAAAAGGGGACAGTAACATCTGGGCGCTCCTGTCCCTAATGGGCGGTAGTGTCTTAGATGCTAGGATGACAAAACAAAAAATACAGAGTTGGGTCACACATTGTCCAATGTTCACAAGTAAAGTGGTCATTCCAAAAAAGTAAACAACAAGAGTATGGAAAATATAAAATAATGTAAAAGGTAAAACAAGTGTTGTTAATGTCTAGTTTTCTTGTTTAGTAATCATGCATTTAATAACATACTTAGAGGAGTGATGTAAATAGAAAGTGTGTGATTTTGTGTCTATATTTTCCCCCACTTTTTTCTAGTGAATGAATATTTGGTAGCTTAAAGTAAATAAGAGGAGCGTACCTTGTGGAGAGCTAAAGGGAGTTGTAACCAATAGTGTGTCGAATGAGGATTGTACTTGATATCATGTCGAATAGAGATTATATAATGTGTATCATGGAATCTAGAAGAGAATAAGGAACCTAGGGGTGACCTTGTGTGCAAAGTAGAAATGATGCTTGTATTTTTTTGTTGAATATTGCATTTACCTTAGCACCTTGTGTTTGAGATTGCTCCTTGTTCTATTTGTGTGTTGCCCTTTTTGTTAGAGTAAGGTCAGACGTACAAAAGAAGATAAGTTTAGTCAATGCTCATGACAAATGAAATGGAACTTTAACTTAGTAAGTGTGAAAACAAACATGCATAATGAAAGACAAGTGAATCAAGGATATACTACACTTGAATGTTTTGAGATTAGAGATATAATTGTTCTTGTATGTTTTTTACCTTGGAGATGGTTGGAATAATACTGAGGATTTATGCATCATGTCACCAAACTGAGGATTTTAGCATCTTACCACTATACCGAGGATTTAAGCATCTTGTTGCCAAGGGAATAGTGTTGAGAGACCTATAGGATTTTCCCTCCAACCATTAACATTTCCCCCAGATAAGCGCCATTGCAAATGGTGACAAACCCAATAGAAATTGGTCATGAATGACACATCATTTTAGGCATATTGTTTTCCTTCATATGTCCTAGGTTTCATTCCTTATTTGATCATGAGAAAACATGATAATTAGTTCCCTTTCCCAAGTATGTAACTTGCCACTAATTTTGTTCATGTTGTACCTAACAGTAACATGTAACTGAGTACCTATTGTTGGATTTTGGAGAAACATGTCACTGGAAACTTGTTGATCCTACATTGTACCTATTTTCCCTCCATGAATGAACCACTGAGGTGGGACACTTGCACCCACCATTCCTGTTTGTATTGGGTGCTACAGTCCTTGTTGTGATTTTAGCCCAATTTGGAATGGATGGGATGGTAATAGGATGGGTAAATAGAATGTGGATGGAATAGGTGGAAGTGACAACAAGAAATCAAGGCAATCAAATGTTCTCAACTAGAAAAATGGGTATTTGTTCGTTGAGGGCAGTAAACACTGTCTCACTTGTTCGGGTGTAATGCTATGATCAAGGATGATCACCATACACAAGTTGTAGTCAATATCGGTAGAACCAAATAAGACCCTACTTGGTTGTGGAACACAGGGAAACTGTCCTTTGTCGTATACGAATTCCTCTCTGAAGAGGGTCTTGAATATATGGCGAATGATGGGATGAGGACAAGTCTAATCCTCTACTTGGATGGTTTTCCCAGAACTCCTCGACATTGTCTACCTCGTCGTTCAAAGAAATCAATTGTATGATGATGGTAGGTGGGACTGAGGTTGTTTGAAAGATAAGTTGTTTAAGGCCTTGGTCAATATTAGTCAATCATGTTTCAATGTTTAGTTGTGGCATGGTTGGATTACAAACTCTTTGTCTTGGTTGGCGTGGACCCTGAATGGTCATGTGGGCACTAACCAAGGAATTAAGGAAAGCAAAAAAAACACGCAAGAAACCAAAGGGGTTTAAAGTTAAGGTCGGGTAACCTAGGCCGCTATGGAAACATGTGGGGTTGTTCATTCCCAATCTAATTAAATCTAGATTCCTATTTTAAATCAACAATGCAAGTGAATATAAATTAAACAAAAGTTGATTACTCTCCTTTTAATTTAATTTAAATCTGGGTGCAACTAATTAATTTAAACAAATGTAAAGGAAATAATCTACTTGTTTTTGGTATTTTTAATGAAGCTTTTAAATGCAAAAATAAACAAAGCTAAAATTGCTAAACTATATTTTTTTTGGATTTTCTGGTTTACAGGAAATAAATAAATAAAAGTTACAGAGAAAGGGAAATTGCTTCTAATTAAATAAATCTTTTTCTATGTTGAAATAAAATAAAACAAACATGGAATAACCAGATGTGGCTATTCCTCCGTTGCAGATTAATGAATCCTAATCTAATTTAAAGAGAGGTTTTTTTCAATTTGTAACTGTGGATTATTTATTTCTTCTAATGCCTCACCTCAGAGTCATGGGAAGAAATGAAGCTTCTTAGAAGCAATTTCTTTCCCTGAAACTTCCCCGGTAAAAACACTAAAATTCCACATAAGATTTTAATGTGAAGAAATGGAACAAGATGCACAAACACATAAGCTTCCTCAAGATTCTTTCCCTTGCAGATCCACAGGGATAAGCAGGGAGGAAACTCTTAATGAAAGCCTTTTTCATATGTGTATTTAAATCTAACTAATGAATTAAATGAAAGCTACATGTGCATCTAACTAAAGAAATGAAGAAGTATGTGCACAATAACTTCTTCCAAATCCTTTCCTAGACAAATCCACAAGGATGAGCTGAGAAGGAATTACCAATGAAACCTACTTACAGTGAATACTTGCTAATTCTACCTTCTAAAAAAAGCTATTGATTTGATAAAGAAATCTAAACTTTAAATTAAAAAGAAAGCTTTAAAGAATTGAATTACACCCCTAACCTGGAAATGTAGAACTGTGACAATATCTAGAGAGGTCATTGTGCCTTGATCCCCTCAAGATGAATCCAAATAGTCTAGGGAGTTGTGTTGGTTGGTATGCAGAAGAAGTTGTGTAGATGTTGGAGTAGACTGGTTGCAGGCTAGCTGGTCTCAAATGCAGGCAAGGAAGTAACAAGGAAAATCTCTGAGTTGTTTGTGTGCTTCTTGGCAAGATTTTGGCAGAGTAATAGTGCAATCAAATTCAATGGACTCCAACCAATGCTTTGGGAAAAAGCTTGGTTTTTATAGAAAGTTGGCAGGGAAATGGTCCAACACACTTAGAAATCAAGAAGTTCAAGATCACTCAAATGAGGGGCAATTAACATACTAAGAATAGTAAGTAAAAAAGAATAACTTCATATGCATCTATCAAGCTCAAAAACAATTGGTTTGAAACATGCAAGAAAAGTGACTGAGAAGTAATGCAACTTGCATAGCAATTATTTAACTCTCGTTTAAGTGCATAACACAGTCTGTTTAGACCTCAGATTATGTAAACCACAAGTTACACCGCTCTGAAGGTCTGCGAAGTTAGACCAATGATTACGCAACTGCCGCATGAGGTTACGTAACTTAAAAGGAAAACACTAAGGAAAAGGGGGCAAAAACATTTGCGAAAGTAAAGGCTAGGAAGCTGAAGCAAAGAAGACTAAGTCACATAAAGCAAAAAGCAAAGAAATGAATTGGATTCATCATTTATTCTGGAAATGAAATTTATCATCATTGGGGATTTTAGTTCCAACAATATAGGACCATGCAATTTTGGGTGTGTACATATTTCCCCCTCATTTGTTTTAGCCATGAAGAGGCATAAAATGTGAAGTCCGAGTATGACACTCCCAAATGGGAAAATAAGAAAGTTAGAGATTATACCTGACATGTCATGTGTTGAAATCATGCCAATCCAAGCTTCCTGCCACCTGCAAAAGAAAACAGAAATCAAGTGCAGAAAAAAGATGTAATCGAAAAAAACATTCTAAATTAAAATGACAAGAGTACTTATCATATTGGTGAGGATAAGAGATATACCCGCTCCGAGCGCTCCCACCCTAAAAAACACACACTCAAAACAATATTAGAAAACACACTATATATATCAAAATATTTATTTATAGAAATCATTTACACTTACCGACTTGGTGAATTTTAGAGCTCTGGATTACCTATGACGGTTTTGCACGAGAGTATAGTCGAATCGAAAAGCACTTTGAGATGATGGCAGTGCAACCAACGGCGCCAGCAGCGGGTCACGACCAGGTTAGTTATATGAATTTGTTCATTTCTACCCTAAAATGTAGGAATTGATGAAAACTAGCCATAGGGGGGGTAATTTTTGATAAATTTGTAGTGGAAATGATCACAAGGGGGCAACATGTAGGATTTGTCCTTTATTTTATTCTATTTAGTGTATTTTTCTTTATTTTCTCTTTTTTTAGCCTTTAGGGTACGACCTGCATTTTGCAAGCGGTACTGGAACAACCGTAGCTCTGCATAGAGTGGCAGTTACACAATTGTCGCTTAGGCAAGTGACGAATGTGTAACCGCCACTCTTTTAAAAGCGGCGGATTAAGCAATTACACAATTTTCACTTAGGCAAGTGACGAATGTACAACCACCACTTTACTAAAAGTGGCGGTTGCGTAATCGTCAAGGAATTTTTAAATTTTGACTAAGTATTGATTTTTTGGTTGTTTTTCTTTGCTTGAATTTGTAATGTTTTTTTGAGCTTATTATGCATCTACATGATTCTAACTTGCTCTTTTCTTGCCGTTTGTGAGGTACAAGGGAAGTATATTAGATGGAACAGGGCCCGTGAGTAAGATTGGTTGCCTCAGATTTTGGAGAGGTTGACTCAGGGGAGAGGGACTTACTGAAGAGGGCCGATATTTGGAGGATTTCACAGACACGGTTGGTTGCACCCGCTAGTCACTTACTGTGTGACCTACTGACTTATAGGGATGTATACTAGAACACTTATCAACTTCCTGGGGTTAGAGGTGAGTGGTCTATCACCTTAGAGTATGCCTACCAGATTTTGGGAGTTCCTGTCACTAGCAGGAAATTAGTATTGACAAGTGCCAACTTAGTAGCTCAAGCTCATAGTTGGGATACCTATTTAGGGGATGCACATGCACCTAATACGGGTGTCAAACAGGTTGTTAGACTACTTTTAGTGGACTCTACACCTATCCCCACTCTACGCAAGGCCATCATTGGTATCTTGGCCTCACGTTTGATTGGGGATAAGGGTGGGGACAAGTTCTTGTACTACTGGGCACCGATAGTACAAAGTATTGAGTTACATGACAATGTCTACACATGGGGAGTAGACATCTTGGGCACCACTTACCATGAATTTTATAAGATTTTTAGATTGAAGGGAAAGTCCCTTAGTCACCCTACACTAGTTATGAGTTGGGTCTATGAGAGGATTATCCCCTATCAAAGGGGAATTGGGATAACAGATCCCACAACAGTTAGAACAGCTAGGTGGGTTGACATGGCTCCACTCAGGGGCCCATATCAGTTAGTTTCCACACTAACCATAAGATATGATTATACATCCATATAAGGATATGGCCGACATATGAGGTGAGGAGACTATTAGTTTGACAACATGCAACTCTATAGTTCAGTTGGTTGACCAAACTAGCCGAGTAGAGACCCATCCAGTCCTCAAGGTACCTCAATAGTTCGGGTTACCCTATGCAGATGCACTCCTAGTAAGTGCCTACAATGTAAAGAGGCATTCAAGAGTCGAGAGTTGCCCAAAGATGGCACGTTAGAGTGGACAATTGAGTTACTTCTAAGGATTCAAATTGGTAGACCACGAGTTGCACTAGATCTTGGAGCTGAGGTAGCAGTTAGGCTGAGGCCGATACTTCAGATTGAGGAAGGCTGGACACACAGTGGAGGTGAGGAGGAGGCTGAGACCAATTTAGGCTCAAAGGAGGAGAGTGATCCAGAGTGGGAGGCCACTGGAGAAGCCTCAAGAGTTGTCAGAGCCGAGGAGGATGTAGAGGAGGAGACAATACACACGAAGGAGGACCTGACCATAGGAGACAGAGACGAGGAGTCAATCCATCCACAGTCAATGGGCAAGGAGAAGATTAGAGCATATGAGGTACCTGTACCATCTCCTATGCCAGCACCAGTTGTTGACCCAAGTTGGATGCCCAGGGATCTGAGTGAGTGTGATACTCTTTTCTTGACTTTACCTTCTAGACTAGATTGTTAGCAAACTATCTACTATATCTTTTTTTTTAAAAAAAAGTTTTCTAACTCGTCATTGTTTACTTGCACTTTACAGCTACCACGGATGGATGACAAGATCTTATTTGGTAGTTTCTCCTTGACAAATTTGCAATTCCCACAAAGATGACACAGGAGCAACTACTCGTTGCAAACATTGGACATCTAATGCATGGCTGGACCATATACTGACGTGTTTGGGAAAGCATGGCATGCAACAAAGGCCATGAGTCAGATGAGGACTCAATCTTGCTACGTTACAAGGTGATTGAGAGGAGACAATGGTGAGAGAACACATGCAGCGAAGCCACTACCACTGTTCACCTGTTTTGACGCACAGAAAGCCTCATGGAAATTCTCATAGATCTGCACACGAAGGATCCCATGCTACACCCAATCATTCTCATCATAGGATCCACTCCCAATAGAAGCCACAACAAGACCCATGCACCTTCACAGGGATATCTTAAAGAGGGAGGGATAGGCCTATGGATTTTATTTCTTTTGGACCATTTTTGATACATATATCGTTTTTTTGTATTTTTCGGCTCATAGATGAGCGTTTTGACCACACTTGCTAATGGTGTGATGACATTGTACATGAAAACTTGACACTATTATATATACATATATGGACATATTCTTTTGGTTCGACATTCTTTGTAAGAGTTGACTTGGTCATGGTTTGTCTCATATGTGTACCCTTGGATAGTTAGAATTTCTGTTGATTTTTTTATGTTTTATGGATGCTATGGATGATGATGCAATGTGATAAACATAATGATTTTTTCTATTATGATTATGCATATGATAACAAATTGTAACTTAAATACTTTATTTCCCAAGTAATATTTAGCATTTCTATTTCATTGGAAAAATGTTTTGAATGTAGTATGATGAAAAGATGAACTCACTCCATTCTTAACTCCACGTAACTAGTAAGATGCGAGGGCTCATCACTGAGAGTCAAGAAGTATGCAAGCTATATGACTTGAAGAATGTGAATGTGAATTTGAATGACGATCAAGAGACAAAACTATGACAAAAACCCAACCAGAAACTTGCAACTCAACCCTAATCAAGATCAACTAACCATCACAGAACGAATTTTGCTTGCAAGTTTTTCTAGACTTAGATTCATGGATGGCATATTAATTGAAAAAATCTGGTTTTGAGGAATAATTCTCTCTTAACATACACATCTAATTCATTTTCATGGGAATTTTAAGAAGCACTTTTATTTGTTTATTTATTTAAAAATTGTGATTTATTATTGCAACCCCATATGCTTTACCCCATGCTACAGGAAAGAAGCACGAACTCATCACCGAGGACAAGACATAGGCGAGTAAGGGCACTTCCCTCCTTTCCTAACCTCATGCTACAAATAAGAAGCAAGGGCTTGTCACCGAATATTGGTAGGGTCGAGAATTGTAGTTTTATTTACAAATGAAATAATTTTATATTTATCTCTTTTTTGTTTTTGAATTGACTTTAAATTATGATTTTGGGAGGGAAAAAGTCTCAACCCCACATAACTAGTAGGATGTGAGGGCTCACCATTGAAGGTTGAGATAGGCAAACACATGTTTCAGGTGAAATGTTTAGAATGTTTCTGTCACTAAGGGAAAGATTTTTCATCAAGAAGCTTTTAGAGAAAATATGGGCAAGAAGCACCCGAAATGGAAGAAATCATGGAGATAACTTAGTATACAAGTTCTTATAGAATCATTGTCAAGATTTTGTATCATGAACTAAAGTTATGAGATAGATTGGGTAGTTTGAAAAAGTGAAGCAAATATTGAAGAGAAATGATTTGATATATTTGCCAATGTTTTAAAGTTTTAAAGTTACTTGAAAAGTAAGTTTCTAGTTTATAATTTCAACAAGATGATGATGTAAGTGACAAAGCGGTATGAATGCAGTAGTGTACAATGTGGAAATGCAAATGATCAAGCATAAAAGCATTTAAGGTAAAATGAGTTCAAGAAATCACCAAAATCCTCAACCTATAAGGTACATAAACGATACACACCATTCTTATAGTCTTCCATTACCTGATACAAACCTAAACATTTTGGTCTAAATTTTCTTCCTTCGCCGACCTTCTTGTCAATTCGACTGTCAAGTCATAACACCATCTTTCCTACCTCAATTTTTTGTTTGTAAACTTTCTTATTGTATTGACGAAACATCCTGTTAACATATACCCGATGATGTTTTTCATCTTTGAGCCTCCTTTCATCTAGGTGATTAAGAAAATATTGAATAGGGAAAAATGAGTGGCATTAGTGGGCTTACACACACTAGTACAATAGGTACAAAGAGCGTATACGAGTTGATTATGCCAGTCATCACCACTACTAACAACAATTTTGCGTAAGATTTTGACAATATTCTTATTAGTGGCCGTAACTTGGCCATTACCATGTAGGTAATAAGGAGTAGAAAAGGATTGTTTAATTTTGAATTTCTCACAAAACTTTTTAATATCCTTATTTTTGAAAGAAGATCCATTATCAATGATAATAGTATAGGGTATGCCAAAGTGTGTAATGATGCAAGTAGTGGCAAAACCATACATATCAAAACTAGTTGTGGTGCGCAATGGGGCTTCCTTAACCCATTTAGTAAAGTACTATGTGGCAATGATAATAAACTTGTGGTCGTCGACCGATTCAGGATTGATCATGCCAATAAGATCGAATCCCCATAGAGAAAATGGCCATGTCGATGCAATCGGTTGGAGATCATATGCAAGAACATGGTGCATATTTCTATGTTTTTGACATTTATCACAACGCGTAGTGTATTCAATGAAATCTTACTCCATGGTAGGCCAATGAATCCCTGTTGTAATATCTTGTATGACATAGATTTTCTACAAAAGTGGCCACCACATAGGCTATCATGTAACTGACAAATAACAATGGGGATATCAACGAGTCCCAGACATTGCAACATATTGAAGTCAAAGGCACGTTTAAATAATTCTTCCTTGATGATGACATAATGGGTGACCTCACATCATAGGTGAGGAGCTTCATGAGGTTGTAGGACATCGAGGATGGTTTGCTGATAGAGAAAGTTATAAATTAGAATGAACCACTCAAGGTTGTCATGACTGCGTGTGATGACATAAGATGTTAGTGGTAGGGTGGAAGTGGAAGGTTGTCGCAAGTGCTCGAATAATGAACATGGCCTGTCTCATTAGTAATGTGATGAGGGATAAGTGATGTTGCACTATCCATAACATATGCATGTCGATTGTATTTACAAGGGATAACAGTGATAGAGTAGGACTCAAAGGTAGCTAAGAGATCATTTGACAAGTGTATTATATGGAATTAGGTGTTCCTCTTTTATGTTATATATGTCATTAAATTTATTAATAATGATATGTGAATCACCATATATGTAGATATGTCATATAAGAAGCCTGCGAGTGGTAGTGAGGCCGAGGATGAGGGATTCATACTCGATGATGTTATTAGTGTAGGAAAACCCTAAGCAGTATGCAAAGGGGAGAGGATCACCGTGTGGAGTGATGAAGAATATCCTAGCTCTAGCACCAGAGTGAGAACAATGGGATCCATCAAAATACATGGTCCAAGTATCATATTTGATACCATAAGTAGTGAATTCATCGCGAAAGGAATCAAAAACAAGAGATGCATCAGGAATAGGTGCTTCAACTAGTTGATCCACAATAACTTGGCCTTTGATTGTTTTTTGTGGAAGGAATTTAAAGTCAAATTTGGTGAGTAACATGACCCAATGCGCTAGATGTCTCGAAAGATGTGTGCAAGACAAGAGGTATCATAATGGATCAAATTTGGTGATAATATGGACCTCATTGTTAAGAAGGTAATGGCACAACTTGTCTTCTACAAAGACAAGACCAAGACATAGTTTTTCAACATAGTTATAATTGCATTCATAAGAAAGTAGAGTTTGGATGATATAATATACAACCCTTTCACATTGAGAATCATTTTGTTGTGCTAGGAGGGCCCCTAAAGGCATGAAATGTGGCATAAATATATAGCAGGAAAGGCCACTTAGCCATTAAAGGGACCATGATAGGTGGATTTAAGAGGTAAGTTTTAATAGCATCAAAGGCTTGTTAACAATGATCATCCTAGATAAAGTGAGTATCTTTCTTCATCAATCATGTGAATGGTTGGGTCTTATCAGCAAGTTGCACAATAAACTGCCGAATAATTTGAATTTTCCCTTATAATGAGCATAATTGATGCAAATTTTGAGGTGGCAGCATGTCAAAAATTGCCCTAATTTTATTGGGGTTTATTTCAATAATGTGCTGTGACATAATGTACCCAAGAAGTTTACCATTTGTGACCCCAAAAATGCACTTTTTTGGATTCAAGTGAACCTTATATTGGTGTAATCGTTTAAAGAGTGTGTGTAGATCTTGATCATAGTGTAGAACGGTGTCATGATTTATGCAGTTATATTGCCCAATATAATATTCTATAATCTTGTGAATATAATAATGGAAAATGTATTTCATTACTCGTTGATAAGTGGCCTCAATGTTTTTAAGGACAAATGGCATTACGATGTAATAAAATTTTCCCCATAGTGTGGTAAAAGAAATTTTCTCTTATTCTGTCAGATTGATTTGATTTTGTTGTAACCGGTGAAGCCATCCATGAAATATAAAATGTTATATCCGGTTGTAGAATCGATAATGGTGTTGATGTGAGGTAAAGGGAAACTATCCTTGGGACATGCTTTGTTTAAATCTTGACAGTCTATGTAGGTAGCAAACAGTGGATCCGACAATCTAGTTTCATGATAGGCACAATGTTAGACACCCATTTTGGATAATCGACTGCACGAATAAAACTGAGCATCTAGTAGTCGTTGGATTTCTTCTTTGACTAGAAGTGTAACTTGTGGGTGCATTTTATGAATTTTCTACTAAGCAGGGTTTGGCACTAAGGTTAAGAACAATATTATGCATGAAAATAGATGGTTCAATACTAGGCATATCATTATGATCCCATGTAAAAATATTAGAGAATTTATGAAGGACTTTTTTGATATCCTTTTTGTTTGTCAGGCGTGAGAGAGGGTGGCTAAAAAAACTATTCGCAGGATGATCAAAAGTATTGTTGTTATATTGGATAGTATCTTCATTGAGAATATCTGACCGATCCTCAATGTATGGGTTAGTAGGAATAGTATCAGGAGGATTGATAGGTCAGTGATTGTATCGAGCTCTCTAAAGTAAGTAGTAACATTAAGAAGTAATTGATAATGCCTCTTATGATGGAACAAAGGGAGGTGGCTATAAACTACCATGTATTCCAAAATAGAATCATCAGTTGTGAAAGTGTCTAAATCATCCCAAGCAGTAGTAGGAGAATAACTGATGAGGTCTTGGTATACTAGAGGAAGCGAAGAATTATTCAATGTAGTATAAGCTTCTAAAGAAGGCATAGAAGAAAGATGGTATCCCACACCAAATTTGTTAGATTGTTTAGGAATGGTACAGGGCTTTGTAACCTCTTTCCCTTATGGGCAAACATAAACCACTACCAAAGAAACCATAAACATTGCAAATATTTATATTCAATACCATAGTTATCAAAATCATGAGTAGAAGAAAAAGAGATGGGAATGTTATCAGAAGGTTCAATATAATTACAATATGCAAAAGGTGATGGATCTGTTGGAACATCATAGAAAACTCCCTAATAGAGGAATTTAAGTCATGTATGGAGAGTTGAAGGGACCGCATACATGGCATGGATCCAAGGCCACCTAAGAATAATATTGTAATTAATATTTTTGGGCATTACATGGCATGGAATAATTAGCATACATGGACCAACACTAACATGAAGGATAATGGTACCCAAGACACACTTGGGGATATTTTCAAATCCGTGAATAGAGACCGGTGAAGGAGCCAAAACATCTTCAAAAATACCCAGTTGATGGAGGAAAGCAATATTACATATGTTGAGGTTGGAACCATTTTCAACTAAGGCATGATTAACCCCAATAATATTGATACAAACTTGTATATACACAAGAGGTGTGTCATTGCTTGTGAAGGCTACTTGTCTAATGTGAAAGTAATGTGATCTTTGTTAAGAGACAGAGCTGATGTAGACTTATGATAGACATAGTCAAGTGATGTGTGAGGATGGATATAAGTGTTAGCTAAATAGGATTTGAGCTTAGTTATACAATCAAGATTGGTTCTACAAATAAGTGTGGATAGAAACACCCATGATGATGAGCACCTAATAAAATAAATGAAAAAGAATGAAGACCCAAGAGTGTTCAAGCGAGTATGGGTTCACCAAAATGATTAAGAAAATATAGAATTTATAGATGCCTAAATTTGATTGCATTATAGATAACAGTAAATGAATGAACAATCAAGCAAAAAATAGGTCCAAGAAAATAAGCAATTAAAATTTACAACCCTAAGTGCAAATGAAGATATAAAATTACTTAGTTGTTTTACAAATAATCTTGGATTGTGTCAAAGTGAAAAACTGATGAATAGAGAGGGAAAATTTTCCTACTAATTCTAAAAAATATAGATATGTTGGAATATGTTGGACTGGGGTGTCTGTGGAGGGTCAGGGGCACTTGGGGCTCCCTAGACCTATTCAGGGAACCTATGATTTCTCAAGACCTCAAAAAAAAGATTCATCGGGTTACACGATGTTCTTTGTCCTTCACTTCTTGTCACTAGTATGTCACACTAGGTGTGCAGCTATCACTGATAACCTACAATAAAGAAGTGATGTGTAAATTCCTCAAAAGCACATCAAATACCAAAAATAAAATAATGTAAATTATGGGTTAGATTGTCCTCCGCTATCAAATGAGTGATCTTACAACTGATTGTTGCACTACATTTCAGACCCATTGTATTTTTTTGTACGTGTAAAGAGATTGTTCCCTAGGTGGCTCTTGTGCGTGTCGTACTTGATAGCGAGTAAGTAGCTAGATGTAATCAATTTAAGTAGATGTGTACATGAAAGAATGAACTTCCCTCTCATGAAGTGTATGCAAAAGAATCAGTCCCTTGTCCTTATGTGTGGATGCTAGATGGATGCTTGAATGCTCTTGATAATTCCTTTGGATGCAACCTTAGGTGGTGATAGGTAATGTTTAATGTTTTGTCCTTTATTATGGTCACATAACTTTCTATTTATATGATTCCCTTGCTTGGATTTCATAATTAACCCTGAAAAGGCTGACTACCAAAAAGATAAGATGCCCAAACAACTAGAAAGGACCCAAAAGATGGGAATAAAGTATAAAGAGGTCAGAGGCACCCAGAGGGGACGGGGGAACCTGACGTTGACATCCTAGATGAGAAATGTTGAAGAAATGAAAGATAGATTGGGCTAGGAAGAGTGTAAGATCAACAATATAATAAAAAAGAAAGCAAATATGGCCAAAGAAATGGATTGATTACTACTTTTCTTACTTATGAATCATATGAATAGTAGTATGCAATCAGGACTAGATAGATAACCAAAGTGCATGATTTCGTGTCTACACCGGGCCTTCTAAATTATCTAATTACATTTCCCGGTACACATATTCTTTAAGAATGCCTTGTAGAGACACATGAAGACTGGGTAATTCCACCTCGAGTGGCAGGACCGCTTCGGCACCAAAAACTAAAGAAAAATGGGTTTCCCCCATAGGTGTTCGTACTAAGGTTCTATAAGTCCGCAAATCTGTAAATAGCTTTAAATGCTAATATTTCTTGTTCTCCTTAGCTGGTTTAAGGAGGATGGACTTCAAAGCCTTATTCTTAGCCTCGGTTTGTCCGTTGGCCTAAGGGTAGTATAAAAAGACTTTGTGGTGAGATATCTTAAACTGCATACACACCTCACACACCTCTTCATTTTTGAATGGGGTGTTATTATCTAAGATAATGACTTGTGGGACACTATACCGACAGATGATTTGGTTTAAAATGAATTTAGGAATTACCGACTCGAGTACAATAGTTAGAGGTACGGCCTCAACCCACTTCATGAAATACTTTGTGGCCATAATAATGAAGTTATGGCCATCTGAGGAGGAGGGAAATAACTTTCATATCAAATCAAGACCCCAAGTAGAGAAGGGCCAGGGTGTAATAATCGGTTGTAGAGCCTGTGTCAGGATTTGTATAGCATGTGAAAACTCTTGAAACTTCTGGAACTTACAAATGTATTCCACAACATCATGCTCTAACATGGGCCAAAAGTAGCCCATTTGGTAAATATTCTAAGTGGTATAATGCCCTACAAAGTGACCACCACATAATCCATTATGGGCTTCAAAGAGAATTTTGAAAAAAAATTTAAAACTCAACAAGCTATTCAATCTTAATCAACATTCACCATGAGAAGACAAAGACATTAAAACGTGAGCACATGAAAATACAGTACATGTGAACACAAAATCATCTCACCACAACAAATCATGGGCTCAAACATGTCATATTGGAGTCATATCAATTTATCATGCTCATATTTTCACTTCTACACCATAGCTTTCACATCAACATCCTCTCAATCAAATGTGACTTGTTTGATGTACTTTTTAGGCATTAAGTAAGTAGGGCATATTGATTGGCCTGTCTTCACAATATTTATGTAAAACACACATTCATTGGTGAAATTTAGTTCAATTACCTGTCCGCAATCTATAGGGGAAATCTGCCAATCTTTCTCCCACATCATACTTTTCATCTTGAGTGAATTTTTATCACATGATTGTACAGTGTCAAATTTACTCATTAACGTGATGAATCATAAACCAATGCCTTACTAGCTGACATGGATGAATGAGTACCACCACCAAAATGTAATTATAATGAGTCCTCTAATCATGCCCAAATGTTCACATTAGCTTGCACATAGTCATTTTTTTCCCAAATTCTTCACTTCTTCCCAGATCGCTTTCCAAAGGAGGGTTCTCTAGGAGCATTTGAGTATACCTCACTTAGGTTCTTAATCTATCAGAGTGTGGCTAATAAAGCATATGGACCACTCATTTTAACTGATTCCACTTGGAAAATTCTATAGAATCAATGCCCCAACATTGCATGAAGATCTTAGATTCACCAGTGTACAATATTAGACATACAATATGAGTAAATCAAACTCAACCCTCAAGCTGGAAATGACCATTTCAAGAGACTTGAGAAAATGGACATGACCAACTCAAACTTGTTCTTACTTCTCCTTTGTACATTCCTTAGACCTAAAACTCGTACCCATAGCACTAGGAAAACCTATTTCACATTGTCTCAATGGCTCATTTATCTTAGCACTTAGTCTGGAACTCATCATCTACCATGATTTATACATGCATACCTAGCTTTTTCTCAAGAACATGCCTCTAATAGCGTAACTCATCTAGGACTTGTGGTCACCTTTAAAATCATATCTTACATCATCACCATATAGAATCCATACTGATGCACTTCCCTGATGATAGCTTTATTTAGCTCCAATAACTTCAATCCATGCTTACACCAGGTCTTAGAAATAGGCACTATTTGTACCAGATTTCACCTCATATAGAATTTAATGAACCATGCCTTATTTTCCTGTGAAGAACCTATCTGGGATGATCACCATATTCATTAGCTTTTTCCAAGCAAATGATCAACATGCGTCTCCATCTATCTTGTGAATAATATCCTTCAATCTACCATACCAGGTCATGGCTTGTTGACTAGGCCTAAGGCTCTAGGCCTACTTCAGATTAACCAAGGCATAGTATCACTCATGCCACTTATGGTTCCCTAAGGAGTTCCTCATGGTAGACTATATTTGGTCCTCATTAGACACATCCTTACTATGGTTTTACACTCTAATACATCTATCCATAACATGTTATCAACGTCATACCCAGTTATGCCTCTTTCAGTCACTAGCTACTCAAGAAGCTAAATCTTAATCAGGTGATCTCTACCATGACTCAAGATGTCATGCCTTGTCCCGCTTTGTCACCCTCATTAAAAACTTCCTCTTACACTCCTTCATCTACCTTTTTCATTAATTATCCTTTTACAAATGAAAATTCAACAACTCACATGTCAACAATCTTCCCTTTTGTCATTGATGGAGAACCTCCTCGTTCTCCTCATTTTTACATTAATGACAAAATTAGGATTCATTAGTCTCAATTTCTATTTTACGGGCTTCACATCTGGTTTAGTAACTAAGTTGTGGACCAATACATTGGGAGCAACACCAGTCATTTCTTTGTCACTCAAAGCTCACAAACCTTGGATTGTCCTTCCTGAGTACTTTGGTATGTGCTTCCACTTCCTTCATGAATTGAGATCATTGTTGCTCCCCTTGAGCAGATCCCTTCATAGCACATACACATGCTGAAAATCTAATATTTGAGTGAAAGCAACCTCCTGACTCATAAATATATCTATCTTAGCTAAAGAAACTCAATAGGGGATGGAGGAAACTCCAATTCATCTTCCTAATATTCATTGATCTGCAAACAGTATTGATGAGGACTTAGGTCCCTAAAATAAACTTATTAATTAACTAAAATTGACTATGTAGTATAGGGATAGTTAATTTAAGCTATGAAAAACTGGTGGGATGAAGGTAAGTATACACATGAAGGTATCCTACGAAAGTGTATAAATAATTCTCCACAATAGATCTAATGTAAAAGGAGATTCTAACCCTAATATGCAAGAGGGAAGAGGAAAGAACTCAGCTGTATAGAAGATGATTGCATGGACTAATGGTTTGGAATCGATGACTGAAAAAATTAGGAGCAGGAATGATTCCTGGAGAAGTCCTCTTTAGGAAAAGGATGGATTTGGAGGATCTAGCTAGACTAGAGAACCTATAGAGGGACTGAGGCACTTGTGGGTACTCTAGTATGCAATTTGGGCACCTTACTCTATGTAAAAGTTCTTAAATTGATCTTTATAGGGTTGGGAGGTGAACCGGAACCTTCGTTGTGTGTCATATCAGATTTACAGTATCATGTCAAATGTCACCAAAAATTGCAAGATAGAAAGAAAGACTCTAGCATTGTGCACACCCAAAACAAACATTAAACCCTACAATGAATACCATATGAAGTAGAGATTCGATACTCGACCTCCATTGCTTGCCACACTGGTGGAAGTTACTAACTTGAAGTGTTACAGTACATGACTCATACCCAATGTAGTTTTATGTGCAAGTGTGTGTGAATATGCCCTAGGTTGCTCTTAATGTCAATTCGCACCATGTGATAGTTAGAGAGCAATAACTATGTGTATAGAAATGTAGTAGAATGTGTGCATCATAAAATAGAATCCTTCCCCCTATAAAGTGTGATGAACCTCAACCATGTCACTAGTCTTCAAAGTGCCTTTGATGATGGAGCTATGTGGATATCCCAAGTGCATGACTCTAATGCCCAATAGATGGATGCAACTCTAGATGAGTTATAATGGTAGATTGTATGATGCTAAGAGTCCCTCATTATGGTCTCGCTATACTTTATATGTTAAAATAGTCTCTACTTGGTCTAACCTTATTGTAATTAACGTCTACCCCTTTAAGGCTGACCACGAGAAAGATAAAGATCTCAAACAGCTAGAAGGATCCCAAAAAGTGGTTATAAAGTGCAAAAAAAGATTGGGGTGCCTCTGATAGGACCAGGGTGCTCCAATACTAATCTAGGCACCCCATTCGAGGCTAAAATGATTCAAGATGACATAAGATGACTAGGCATATGGGTGTAAGAGGTCGGTAATGATGAAATAAAGATAAAACTTAAGATTAGCCAGATTAATGTTGAAGGGTTAATTAGTACTTTCTTGGGCTACAAAGAACCTTCTAAATAGTGGTATGAGACTAGGATAAATAATGTCTAAAGTGCATGATTTTATGACTACACCTAAAAAGAAAATTATTCCATATTCTATCATCCATATAAGCCCATATACATTATGGAAAAATCCCTTGTTTCTCCCCCTGGGAACACTCTACCACTATCTAATTGATTATGCAATAATTAAGCCATATACATTTATCTCATGTCATATAGATGAGATAAAATTATCACCCCTTGTAAGCTAGGAAAAATACACTACTAACAAGGAAATAAAATACCAATAATCATACCTCCTCCTTCGCATTCCGTAGCAAACCTTAGAATGGGCTAGGAAACTTGGATTGAGCCCTGATTTTGTGATAAGTAGGTGATTTTCTTCAAGACGAAGCAAGGACCTTCCTGCAATAATGATCCTCTTACTTTGCACCAGATGGGGAAAAAGTATTATGAGGCTACTTTGGGCATTAGGACGAGGCAAAAGTATGTTCTTTGCTCAAACGATGCAAGAACTTAGATATGGCATGAAAGCTTATTCTCCTGTGTCTTTAGAGGGGAGGGGTAAGGTTGTATTTATAGCCTAGGGGAGTGATTAGCTTAGATTAATTTAAGTAATCAAGGTTTGAAAATGTGGGCAAGATTAGGTGAGTGGTTTGAAAATGTGGGCAAGATTAAGAGAGTGGTTTGAAAATGTGTGCAAGATTAGGTGAGTGGTTTGAAAATATGGGCAAGATTAGATGAGTGGGGGCCATGAAGAATGAGTGAGGATTTGATTTTATATTTTTAATTCATAAGTGGAGGATTTTAGGTGAGTGGGGACCACGAAGGGTGGGTGAGGATTTGAATTTGAATTTTTAATTCAATAGTGAAAAAAACATGGAGAATAATGACATGTGGTGAGGATTGGATTATTTGTTTAGATTTTGAAATGGATAATTAATCAAATTATATTTGATTAATTCGAAGTGTATTTTTGTGGGAAATGAGGAAGGGGAATTAATTGATTTAGGATAGATGTGAAATTGGGGTGTCTACATTTTCCCCTCTTTGGAAGGGTACTATGAAAGTAGTGTCCTTTCAAAGAAAGTAGATGGGATGAGGAAAGAATTCAATCTAATTTTCTTAAGCAAAAGGTAGAGCTAATGTTTTTTGGGGAGAATAGAAAGTGGTGAGTGATGGATGTCATAGTATCCTCCAAGACAAAAATGTCATAAGAAGATGTGATTATGGATAGATGTGGTGATGCCCCCTTAAGAGGGCTGATGAGAATGGAATATACGATAGAACTCTCGAAAAGAAGAGAAATTAATTCTGCAGAGAAGAGGACAATAATGAAGTGGAAGAGACTAGAATGACCGCACGACACAAATAGAGAAAGGATTCAATCGGCCTTGAATGGTAGGTGTGAAAGTGTGTGGGAAAGAGAAAAGGGAATGGATAGGATTGGGGTGGATTATGAGAAGAGTAAGGGTGGTAGGGGAGGGGAAAAAAGGAATGAAAGAAGGAGAAATAAGAGAGAGGGATGATAGGAGAAGAAGGGAATGATGAAGGAAAAACAAGGAGAAAAGGAAAATGACAGAGTAGAGGGTGAACAAATGAAATAGAGAGATGTGTGAAATGAAGGAAGCAACAAAGATAATAAAGAGGGATGTAGGAAAGTGAAATAAATAATAGAGATGAGAAAAGAATAAAATGGGGAAGGATAAATAGGAAGGAGAAGATGAGGTGGGAGTAGGGGATGAAATCAATGAAAATTGAAAGAGGATGAAAGAAGAAGTAGAACGGAGAAAAAAAAAACTATGAGAGGCGAGGAAAGTGTGAAAAAGAGTAAAGAAAAGAAGAGAAACATATATAAAATGAATGAAAAGGTAGGGGTGGTAGAGAAAAGGAGAAGTAGTCAGAAGAAACGTGAAAATTAGGGGAAAGAAAAGGAAGATAGAGCGAATACATGGAGAAGATTGAAGGAATCATGTCATTGTGAGGAAGACCAAGGAAAAGAATATGGAGTAGACCATATGGAGATGCATGTGGAGGGTGGTATGATAAAAAAGACAGGACAATGCTGAAGAGCCAAGTTATCGATGGGGAAGTAAGGAGGAAACGTGATGGAAAAAGGGAAGAAGACGATACAGGGGAAGGGAAATAAGACGAGGGGTGGGAGAGAGAAGAGGATAACAAATAAAATGATGTAGAAGGAAGGGAATACAAAAAGGGGATAATAAGTGGAAAGGGAACAATATAAGGAATGTAAAGAGAATAAAGAGGGGAGGAATGAAATTGATTGGAAAAGATGCGGAGATGCATGAAATGAGGATATTAAGACTATGAGAAAATATACAAAGGATGTATGATGAAGATAGTAAAGATATTGAAGATGGCGAAGGGAAGATGGAGAGATGGGTAAGTAGCGACAAGAAAGGGTGGGATCGAGGGAAAAGAATAGGAGAGAAAAGAGAATGGGGGATAGAACAGGTAATGCTAATGAGGGGACGTTAGGGAAAGCCCCCTTATAATGAGTGGTGGGGAAGGGTGAGAGAAAAAATGAAGAAAAGGAGAAAGGTAACGAGGATTGGAAAGGGTAACACCAACAAAGGGATGTTAGGGAAAGCCCCCTTACAATGAGTGGTGGGCTTAGAGGAGGGAAGGAATGAAGGGAAAATCTAGAAGGTCTAAGGGAGTGAATGAGGTCGTGCGGAATGAGGATTGATAATTTTTAGGAAAATCCCACTTACAATTATTAGAGCGGGAATAGAAGATGATGATGAAGGAATGATAGAGGAATGTTAAAAATAATGGCAAACACGTGTGTGGGTAGAAATGTGGGGGGATTTGAGAAGATGAAGTGGAAAGATTAAAGAAAATGGGAGGGATGAGTTGGGACTAGGTGAAAGCAAGGAGAGGATGCACGTGATGAGGATGAACGAGGTGAGGATGAGGAAACAAGACATGAAAAGAATGGGAAGAAATGGTATAAAGGATGATGGATCAAGAAGGGGGAAATGGGGGAAAAGAACGTGATTGTAGGTGAAAAAGATTAGATGTATGTTGTAAGAGGATATGTGGAGAAAGGATAATAGTAGGAGGAAAAGTGGGTAGTAGGAGATACCAGGTGGAAGAAGTGATCAACAAAGTGAACGAAGAATGAGGTGGGGGAGAAGTTCATGATGACAAGTTAAGCGTAAGGAGGACCCTGACATAAGATTGTCATGTGAGGGAAGTGGTTAAGTAAGATTGCCAAGTGAGTGAAACTAGAGATGACAAGTGGGCAAGTGAGAAGTGGTGTTTGCAAGAATGGAAAAGGAGGTGAAAGGATGTGATAATGGGGAATTCTGAGAAAAAGTGAAGGGTGAAGGGTGTGTAGTGATGGGGAAAGGCAAGGAGACAAATCATCCTTAAGAGGGACTCTTAAGTGAGATCGCCATGCCGGGTGAGTGGTTAAGTAAGATTGCCAAGCAGAGGAGGGTGATAGTGGTGGTAAAAAGATGTGATGATGGGGAATGAAGAGGAAAGATGGATGGTGAGATTGTAGAGTGATGGGCGAGTGTAATATGACATGTCATTCTTAAGAGAATATCTTAAGTAAGATCGTCATGCTGCCAGAGAGGTTTCGTAAGATCACCTAACAGACAGGGATGATATGCAAGGAGAAAGACAAAATGATATTGGAGACAGGGGTGGAATGGTAGGTTGAAGAAGATGATCACGACGAGAGGTGGGAGAAATAAGATGGGGGAAATATGATGGGATGGGGGAAGGCCATAGGACAGATCAATCTTAAGAGGAAGTCTTAAGTAAGATTGCCATGCGGTTAGAATGGTTAAGTAAGATCGCCAAGCTGAAGAAGAAGAAGGATGATGATAGAGTTGGTGGGAATAGGGTATGACAAAATGGACTGAAGGGGAACCCTCAAGTAAATTTTCCATACTATGAGAGTGTGTAAGTAGGATGACCAGGCATAAGATAGATTTAGGGAGGATGAGAAAAGAGTGAGTGAGGTATGCCTGAGTAGAATAGGATACAAGATGAGGCAATAACAAGAAAGAAAGGAAAAAAAGGAGTGTAACATGAATAGATGAAGGAATATATGTAGTGGAGGGTGGAGAGTGTGAGGGGAATCCTTAATTGGGATGCATGCATGATGAGAGTAATAATGCGAAAATAAGAAGTAGAAGAGGTGGAATGGGAATATGTGTTTGGTGGTGATTATTGTTTGATGAAAGGGGAGGTGGTGAAGAAGCTTCTACAGTAGGAAGATCTTAGGGAGAGAGTAAACCTCCACCAAGGATCCCATATAGAAGGGGTTATTAAGTAAGATTGTCAAGCAGGAAGCAAAAGGGTGAAAGGAAAGAATACAAATGGGTGGGAAGGGACATGAAGGGTGAGAAGGGTAATATGGGGGTAAGTGGTGGAGAAGTGAAAATGAGGAGCGGGGATGAATGGATCAAACACATGGTGAGCATGGTGGGGGAGGAGGAGCTGCTGGATAGTGAATGCTACTTGAGAAATATTGTCAAGTAGGATTTGCAAACTGCAATGGTGATCAAGTAGGATTCCCAAACCAGGGAATGTATTAGTATGGGTGAACGGATGGGGTGTAAAGTAAGATGTTGATCATATATGAAGATACTCACATGACGAAAAGCATCTTAATTTTAATATAGCACATAACATGATGTATCGTGATTTAAAAGATCAGGATGACTAGACTATAATATGCGTGATAGCATAGACATAGGCCATAAAAAAAGTTTGACGCCCCAGTACAATATGCAAATGGAACGGAGCATAGACAAAGGCCATCAAGAAAATATGATGCCCCAGTACAATATGCAATCGGATAACATAAGAATATTAGAGAGAACACTAGGATACATAAAATCAAGATCCCCCATGTAATATATCAAGATACAAGAAAGTAATTAATAATTTATAACTAATAACGCAACACAAGAACCAATAAACATGTCCCTAACGTGTTCCACACTGAGGATTGATTGGATGTGCACCTAAGCAGGGGTACGAGGACATAGTAAAGTATTGGGTCATTTTCCTCTAACAAGGAAACAATGAGAGTCGGATTTTCCCCAAGCGAGGATTCATGCGAGGAGAAGTGTTTTGAATTTAGTAGTCATAAAGTGATTGGATCATTCGTTGGGGATAATAGTTCAAAGGTTGAATTGTGTTTGTATTTTTAGAGTTTTTGTGATTTTACAACATTTTTGTTTTTGTTTATGATATATATATATATTTTCTAATGTTTTTTAGATTTTTTGATAATTGTTTCTAATTATATATATATATATATATATATATATATATATTGACAATTTTCAAATGTGTTCGTATCTTTGATGATTCTTTCTAATGTTTTTAGATTTTTGACGAGTTAATTTTTTTTGTTTTTAGATTTTGGACGATTGTTTCTAATGTTTTTGGGTTTTTTGACGATTTTCAAATGTTTTTTAGATTTTTAGATTTTTACACTGTTTTTAGATTTTTGATGATTTTCACACTATTAGTGGATTTTTACACTATTATTAGAAATTTATGGACCATAATGCAAACTTATTTTTGAGAGGTGATAAACCAGAATATTATCCATATGTACCGTGTTCTGTGTGGTAACTTATGCTCAGAATAACACAAATTCTCTTTCCATTGGCAGGATATGGTGGTGATGATATGATGAAAAGAAGTCCAGCTCCATTCTTGACTCCACACAACTAGTAAGATGCGTGGGCTCATCACCGAGAATCAAGAAGGACGTAGGAGGTAGATAATGAATATAAAGACAAATGCTAACAACAATCCCTTTGGAAAATTGTGACTCCATTCTTCATAACGGTACTGAACTAGTTTCAAAAATGGCTTTCACTTTATGAGTCACGTGCTAGGCTTAGACAATTATGTGGCCTGTTGATTGGTAAGATATGAGGTGAAGGGATAGTTCTCTCTTCACTTAGGCATCTAAATTACTTCTTTTGGGATTCTATAATTTGCAAGCACTGTAAGATTTTGTATTTTTGAAATGAATCCCTATTCCTTGCCCCGTGCTATTAGTGAGAAGCAAGGGCTCATCACAGAAGACAAAATATAGGTGAGTGAACTCCCTTTTTGTCTTTTTTTGTTTTGTTTTTTATTTTATTTTTTGAATTTTTAAATGTTTTTGCAATATTTTTATGTTTTTATGAGAATGACCCTCTATGCTTTGCCCCATGCCACTTTAAAAAGGTAAGGGTTTATCACCGAAGATAAGATGTAGATGAGTAAGGGCACCTTCCTCCATTCCCATTCTCACACTACCAGTAAGAAGTTTGGGCTCAACACCAAAGACTATGAAGGACAAAAGATGTGAAAATGAATTACTCATAAGTTATTGAATTGGTGGATTTTTTTATGATAGTGATTTGTATTTGGGAAGGAACGTTTGCCCCCAATCTCAGCCCCACAGGACTAGTAGGATGCGAGGGTTCAACACCGAAGACTGAGATGGACAACCAAATGAACTGGGTAAAGAAGTTTAGAGCTTTGTTATGAAAGAGAGAATGTTTTTGAAGGGAATATATTACCATCAGTAAGCTTCTAGGTATGACCATAGATGAAAGTGACTGAAAATGGAAGATATGATAAGAAGTATGACGCTCACAAATTTAATAGGATTTATATTAGCACTTGTCTCATGATGATAAATATGAAGATGTGATTTTGATAATGAAAATGTCTGCCAATGGAAATGAATAAATTTATTCGAAGATAAGCAAGACAGAAGGAACAATGTACACGTTGTTGTTTCCCAGAATAGAGAGTGCTTTCAAGAATAGAATTTATTTGAATGGAATGCATTCATGGGTTTTTCAAGGACTTGGCTCGTGTCAATGTCCAATTTATAAGCTCCAAAACCAAAATTATCTATGATTTTGTTGGACTCAAATTTGTCTTGTTTGTCTCGTTCTTTGGGTGTGTTCTTTCGATTTTTTTTTAGAATGAAATCATTGACCTTAAATTTTCTAGGTTTGATTTTTTTATGGTAGCTATGTTATAGCCAATTTTGATATACTTGAAGATGATCTAGGGCATTAAGTTGTTTTTCATTAAGAAGCTCGAGTTCATTAAGGCGTGAGTGTTGATAACAATCTTTATTGATTACATCTTTAAAGGATATTATGAAGGATGGAAATTCAACCTTAACATGTAAAATAACTTCCCAACCATAAACAAAGGAGAAGGGAGTGGCTCCGGTAGGTGTGATAAGATGTGCGGTATGCCCAAAGAGTGGGATAGATTTGGTTAAGCCAATAGCTTTCATGTGTGTTGACAATGATGGTTTGTGTTATTTGGTTTGTTACTTCTATTTATCAATTAATTGATTGTTTTGATGATAGATTCCTGATTAAAGATGGAAAAGGTTGTGTAAAGATATTCTTGGGTATAAGTACCTTGTAGAATGTATGCATGTAGAAGTCTTGATAGGTGAGAATAATTAGTGATGAGATGCCTGCAAGATCGATCATTGAAAGCATGATGGACACAACAGGTTACATTGTCGCAAGTGTCCAAACTTGATGTGGTTTTGTTTTGACAACAAGGCTAGAGATGTTAGGCATAAGAGCCAATATTGGAATAATAGAATCAAACTTAATGGTACCTATTGATGGAACCTCTTCTGTAGTGTCTATAGTAAAATAAAGGTTTGAAAGGGAGTCTTGAAATGAGATCAAGGTCTCGTTAGATGTTGGAAGAATGTTGTCACCCAAAAAAAGTTCAATATATATTTGGGCTGAAAGGAAGTCTTGAAATAAGTTCAAGTGTTCAGTAGTTGTTAAAAGAATGTTGTTGTCCAAAACAGGTTTAATGTATGTTTGGGTTGACAGAGAGTCTTGAAATAAGTTCAAGTGCTCAGTAGATGTTGGAAGAATGTTGTTATCCAAAACAGGTTCAATGTATGTTTGGGTTGAAAGAGAGTATCGAAATAAGTGCAAATGCTCAATAGATGTTGGAAGAATGTTGCTATCCAAAATAGTTTCAATGTATGTTTGAACTAATGGAAGGAAATTTGAAGAAGATATGGATTGGTTTGGAATTAGAGAGTCTTGACTATTGTCATCATGATCTCATGGAATTTTAGTATATATAGGAGTTTCGAAAGTAGTCAGCTCTTCATGCAAAGTTGTGGTATTGGATGTGTCATTAGTTGCAAGAGTGTTGTCATCAAGTTTTACAGAGATGACATCGTCGTCAATTAAGTCTTGGACGTAATTCTTAAATAACACACATTTATTTGTGTGATGACCATCAATGCGATGAAATTCACAGTATGTGTTAGGTTTATACCAACATGGCTTAGCTTCCCCTTCAACAAAGGGTTTTGTAATTGGATATCTTATCAGTTTAGCCTCTTTTAGTTGATGAAAAATAGTAGAGAGAATTTCTCCAAGGGGGTAAACTGGCATTGGACTTTATGTGAAGTGACATCTTCATTAGGTTGTATGATCGGCTTTTTGGGTGATCGTTCACTTATTTGGGTAGCCATGTGAGAGAGTTGTGTTGTCAACTTATTAATTTGTTCTAATAGCTCATTGTGTGATGTTTTTCATGAATTCATCATGTTTGAAAGAGAGGGAGAATGAAGAAAGGTGTGATGAAGAACTCAACCTATTGATTGTGATCTTTGTTTTGGCTCAATTGAGTTTTAACAAGTAAGGCTATAAGGAGAAAGCTTAAACAAGCTACTCGGGATAAATATGTGATAGCTTAAATAAGCTATAATGAAAATGGTTTAGATTTGACTTAAACAAGCTTTGCATTGTTGACGGAGAGAGTAACCCAAACAGGTTAATCGTGATATGGTTGTGATATAACTCAAAATGAGTAATGAAAGGATTTGTATTGGCTGTGATTTGGATAAACGTGATGTGGACAGAATAATGAGTGAACTCAAACAAGTCACCAAATATTAGTTTGATATAGCTAGAAACACGCTATGAAGGATGTTTTAACAATTGACGATATGGGGAGTGAATGCTAGTCACTCAATATCAGTTGGATATAGCTGAAGACAAGCTATGGTAGATGTATTGTTAGTTGAAGTAAGTTAATGAAATTGGTGCGATGTTTTGGTCTGCATTGTTGGATTATTTGGATGTTTTCGCTTGGTATTGAGTTGGTTGAGAATTTTTTTTGTGGAACACAACTAGAGTTCAAACTTTTACAATGAACACATTGATATCAACCAAGTTTTATGATAAAACAATGCTAAACTATTTTGTTTTCAAACAACAAGCAATCTTGTGGATCCAATTGTTTTGGTTTATGAGGTAAATTCTTCAAGAATGATCATTGTTTTATGCAATCATACAAGTATGTTGTGGACTGATGGATGCATGCTCTTATTACTTCAAAAAATGTAACCTACGATATATCCTAATCATGATATACCTAATTCTATACGGGGATAGAGTTGGTACGGGGAACCCTTAGAGCACTGGAGGAGACTCACCAATTCTTACTTGCCTATTTCAGAGTGAATCACCATGTCTAGAAAAGGTTTTGTGAAAAGGTGGAAGCTAATGGAGGGATGAATGTTTATGGTGTCCTTATAACTCCCCGAAGATTTACAGGGACGATGCCCAGACTTTGTTGTTACAGCTATGTAAGCATGACTCGCATGTGTCGCACGACAACATTACCTGTAAGTGAAGATTAGGGGCGAGGTAAATACCGAATGCCGTGATGAGACTAGGTCTCAAAGTGTAATGCACATGTAAATGTTGTTGGTGCGTGGTAGTCAAGTCCACATCATCGGTGTAGCTTTGGTGGTGATGAAATCCACCTCATCTACGTGTAAAAATAAAATGATAAAATGATAAAATGTAGGGTTCTTTCCAACTTGAAATAAATCACTAGCAAAAAATAATTTATGTACCTGGGCATGCTAAAAAATTAGTTTCAGCAATTTTCTTTGAATGGTGGTACTTTTTGTGGGATTTTTTTTTGTTTTTGTGTTTTTTTGACAATATTCTAGTGACGCGGTCTTACAGAAAACAAATTAGTAGTTATCTTGTAAACGAAATGTTAGAAAATTGATCGTAGGCTATTTTTGAATTTCTAGATCGCTCGAAGGCGTAGGAAAAGAGCATACACAACCAACAACCAAACACATATTAATAATATGACGAAGGAAATAATGATTGAAATGACAGTTAGAAAACAAAGCTAGAGGATCCTGCAATGTTATAACAAGAAACTAAAAAAATTGCGACCGTTTCTGATTTTCTAGATCGCTCGAAGGTGCAAGAAAAGAGCATACGTGGATACAATTAGAATAAATTTTATTTTTTTGAATTTTTTTCTTTTAAATGTTAATAATTATTGCAATTAATCATGATTGTGAAATAGTGATAATGATTATTTTCACCAAAAAAAATGACGAAAGAAGAGTGAAAACGTTACCTAGAAGTGTTGTCGTGGAAAATTGAAATGTAAGGCAAAAAAAAATTTGTTTTGCAGAGCCCCGGGTGGCCTCACGTTTATGATTTCCAATATCACTTTTAAAGTGTGAGGAAAGAGCATACGCGTGAGGTTGTTGTTTTTAACAAAA
>CM034151.1:249534617-249740343 GCA_019776745.2 Taxus chinensis | reverse complement strand
GGATGTTTTTTTATATGGAACTAATAATTTTTAGCAAAAATAATGAGGTGGTTTGATAGTCACGTTTTTTTTAAACCCTGGCAAAATCCGAACTCAAAGAAACTTGTAAATAGTTGAGAGTAATGAAATAGTTTTGATTCCTTTTTCCAAAGTGGTTATTGGAGGTTATAGAGGACTCCTCCAGATTTTCAGAAAATTGTATTAGAGCATGTGAGAGTATGTGGGCCCCACTTAAAAATTCTTGTTTATGAAGAAGTTTCCCAAAGAAGGTGAGAAATAAATTAACAATACTTTATTCCTGTAGTTACTCTAGATGTCCATGATAGTTTCAAATCATGGTTGTTCTTCTAAATGGGAAAATTTGCCTTATTTATGAAGACTTGTTTTTTAGGCAGTTTGGAGAAGATTGTAATAAAATTGAAATCGCAGGAGACACATGTGGAGTTAGAAATTTATTAAAGTTATGTTGTGATCTTAGATTAAATATATTTACAATGATATACCAAACTTGTATTTTTGATATGGTATGAGAAAGTTCTAACATGATCGTTGAGGGTCAAATATGGAGGATATTTGATTTGGTAGGGTCTTGAGTGGCTTATGAGGTAAGTGATTGATATGAGTTTCTTTATGTTTGGTGAGGTTGATAAGTTCTTAGAAATCATGTATAAATGTGTTCTATGCTCTGGTTAAATGTGGAAGTGAGTTTTGAGGTGATGGAGCAAGTTGGGCTCAAGGCTAGTTCTTGAGTCATAGAAGCTTAAATGAGAAGTTGCAAAGGTGGACCTAGTTGAAGGCATTCCGCTTGGATTTGAAAGAAAATGTAATGTTTTATATCAATATTATTCAAATATATTTCTAATGGTATATGGTTTGTGTCTTGGTTATGATATTTGATAGGTCATCCAACTCATTTTGTGAATAAAAAGGTTTGTGGTTTTCAGGACAGGATTGCTCAAGCCAAAAGATTGAGGTAGAAAAGGCATAATATGGGTTGGTTGATGCTTGATATCGGTTGAAGAGTGAAGAGGGATGAATTTTTTTCCAAGTGAAGAAACGGTGCAAACCACTTGAGTTTGTAAAACTACTTTTTGGGCAACTCAGTTTGGTGTAGAGGAAATTTGGTGTGGTTTGTACATATGGATGTTTCATGATCTCTAGAAAGAATGGATGTGATATACATGTCTAGATGACTCCAATGAGTGGTTACATGCCATATTTTAGTTGTTATTTGGTGGTCTTGAGGCCCAAAGGTGAAGACAGGGTCCTAGAAACAATTGTTTTGAGAAGGATATGAGCCTTCTTGAGTCGGTTATGAATAATTTGATTTTTAAAATCTTATGTACAACCATGGATGATTTTTATATATTATATTTCACATGTATGAGTAATTTGGAAGCTTGAAAAATCATGGTTATGGTGTTTTCGGTTTTTTCTCATCCAGGTGATGGGGTTTTGAGTTAGTTTTGTGCTAGTTTGGTGCATTTGAGCATGGCTGATCTACATGGGAAAAATATTAATGTGTTTTGATTTTATTAAGTTTTATTTGTCAAACTAAATGTTTAGGACCAACCTCCTTTATGTTTTTTATTTGGAGTGTATATAAAAGTGAAGTTTGAATTCAATATTGCATTAGGTCTTTGAGAGGGAAAATGTGACTTGCTTGAGAATGTGAAGGAGATTCTATTGCATGCATTAAAATCTAAGGATGTTTGTAAAA
Organism: Taxus chinensis; assembly: GCA_019776745.2. Taxonomy (NCBI): domain Eukaryota; kingdom Viridiplantae; phylum Streptophyta; class Pinopsida; order Cupressales; family Taxaceae; genus Taxus; species Taxus chinensis. Next base: position 249,738,623 of record CM034151.1, on the reverse strand, counting down.
ATATTAGAAATAATAGAGATCATTTGTGCAAGAGATAGAATCCAAATCAGGGCATGAAAATCCAAGTTTGAGCGAGTTGAAGGAATGAGGGTTTGAACGTGTATGAGTTGAATTAATGATCTCCATCAGTTGTGGCAGTGAAATTTTTTCAAATATCTTCATCTTCAGATGGTTTAATTATTTTTAATCATCTTATGGGGTTGTAGCCTCCTTTTGGAATGGGGGTTTCACTAAATTAGGGGTCAGTGCTCCTTGTTGGTTTGGTGCCCTACTAAACTAGGGGTTGGTGCTTTTTGTGAAGTTGGGGCTTTAATAAATCTCTTTTATTTTTGTAATATAAGAATATGTTTAGTGATATTTCTTTCCCTTGAGGGTTTCCCACTTAAATTTTGTGTTCTCGTGTACTCTCTTGCCTTTTCTCCTATGTATGGTTGTTTCATTGCTTAAGTAAACACACATATGGTTCATGGTTGATTATATGGTTGCATAAATGATAATGAATGATGAATTTGTAAATGGAATAAAGTTTTAATAGACTGATTTTCCTTTCCTCTCACTCTCTTTTGCTTCCAACAATTGGTATAAGAGCAAGTCCTTGAGAAGCAAGTTTAGCAACTTGAAGGAGATCTTTTTGAAACACAAGCAATGGGCAAGTATTTAGATATTGAGTTTGCATTAAGAATGAAGTATGAGATTATTGAGTCATTGATTCATAGCTTGAAAAATAATATCAAGTGCATGGTCAAGCTATTAAGGGTTTGGAATATCAAGTGGAGAGTGTGTCTAAGGCCCTAAAAGTCAAATAATAAATTTTTTACAGGTATAAAGAAAAATTGAAATCCCTAGAATCTGATTTTGAAAGTGCATCTAGTAAATTGAGAATGTATGATAAGTTAGAAAAGAGTACGGAGGCTCCTGATGGGATTTTGGAGAGAAAAATATATGTAAATGATAAGATAGGCCTATGTTTTAAGGGTAATAAGAAGGAGATTGGTGAAGAAGCTGGTCTAAACACTAAATCATACATGAAGGAGACAAAGAGGACTAATTCAAGAAGGTATAACCCTATTATACAACCTAATGCAATGAGTTATGGTGTGTCTTTCAATGGATATTTATATATTTGTCATTATTTTGGACATAGAGGTAGATATTGTAAGAGAATGTCTCATAGGAATGGTGAAATTATTTTCATGTTGTGAGATTTGTCATAAGGCCAAGGACTGTGGCTAGAATCTGAGTATATATGAGCCAAGAGGAAAGAAGGATGTTGTTGGCTTCAACTGTTAAAAATCGGGCCATATATCAAGACTATCCCAAAGAAAGAAGAGGTTCATTGAAAGGTCTGATCCTAAAGGAACATTCAAAGGATCTAATCATGGAGGTAAAACTAAGAAATATGTTATAAAATCATAGGTGTTCATTAGAATATTGATCAAGTGAAGTTTTTCAAAGAGGGTTCTAATGCAATCAATATGGAAAACAAAGTCATCAAGCCCAATTCAAATCAAGTAAGCATGTTTTCTTTCATTGAAGAAGAAATATCTGAGGAACATCATATGTGTCTATTAGCCATCCAAACTTTTGTTCATGAAAATTTGAATAAATTAGGCCTTTGGGACATTTCAAGGGTCATAAGGTATGGGATGTGATCTCTTCATGTGTTTTTTAGTCTTTGTATCTTATAGTTTTCTAATTTTTTCATGTTGACATCTAAGAGGAGTCTAATGTGTCCTTTGAGCTGAGTTTAGTATCATGAGTCTGAGTATTCTAGGTTTGTAAGTCGATGTCCTATAATGGAGTGTGTGTGTTAGTAAAAATGTCATTATTTGAAGTTTGGTCTCATACAACTATTTTAGTCTAATGCTTAAGGAGAAGTCATAAATCATGAAGCCTAGTCTATGTAATAGGTCTCAACATTTTATATACAAGGATGCATCAAATTCTTACTACAAAAGGTGATGGTCTCCATTATGAGATCATGGTAATGAGTGTCAATACAAAAGTTTTTCATGAAGCCTAAGTATGTCTATTAGGTGTCTCAATCTATATTTTGTGTCTTTATGTCTATGTTAGGTAAATGATGGGTAAAGTCAATAAGTTTAAACTTGTAAGTGTATCATAAGTTATGAAGATTTGTGTAGTGTTTTGTATTGTCTTAGTTCTCTAGAAGGTCAAGATGGAATAGTGCATCTCATAGAGGTATGAAGAAGCATAAAGTAAATTAGGACTGTGATTATGGATGGCAATTACATGGTCAAAGGCATCCAAGGTTGAACTTAGAGTATGACTAGCTTAAATATCTAAGTGGACAAGTTACAAAAAAGGAGAACAAGTATGATTTATGACTTAAAATTGTCAAAAAAATGTATAAAGAGAAAAGTTTGAATGTTGAGAACCTTGCTCATGGACTCTTCAAGGTATATGAGGTCTGTGACACCTTTGAATTTTTTGTATGTGTGAGAAGGAGGAAGGTGTTTAAGATTACCATCCATGTCATAAGTTCAAGGCTTTTGATTTGCATATTTCAGTGTAATGCCTTATTTTTCTCAAAATGGTCCATTAATGTAGGCTTAGGATGTGCAAAAGTGAGTAATCCACAAGAGATTTTGGTCTAAATGAAAAGGTTTAATAATTGTGCCAGGTGGTGTTGATCCATAAAAGTCAGGAAATTCTATAGGTTAGCATCATGAGAGGTCTAAGAGTGTCTTTGAGGTTTGTGATGACATGCTTAAAGATGTTATGAGTTGTCATGAACTCAAAATTTTGTATCACATTCTTGAATCATGAATGTTAAGTCTTTAACATGTAAACTCACCTTGAGAGTAGTGTGGAGTAACTCATAGCATGATAAGTCAAAAAATAGAGTATGAAGGTTCTTGAAGGTGCTACTAGTTCCTAAAAAAGAGGTATTGATGTGTAAAGTTCATCAAGAAGATCAGAGTTGTATGAAGACCACAATATCAAGGAGAAGGATATGATGGTTTTATGAAGATTTCTCAAGGTTTATAGATGGTAAGGTGCAATCAAGACAAGCACATCCTCAGAAGAAATCAAGGACCATGGAAGAGTTTGAGGGTTCTTCAAAGTTTTTGAAATATGGCTCAGGTGTTGACTATAGTATCACAACCACCTAAGTGATTTTTGGTCTCAGGAAAGAGAATCAAGTTGTAAGGGATTCATCGTGGTTGAGTTACTTCATTGAAGTATGAGCTCTCTATTAAAATGTCTAAGATATTATCATTAAAGCTTGAATGAAGTCTACAGGTGCTCCTTTCAAGGCAAACAATGTTAATCAAGCACCTCGTGCTACAGTGACAAGTGTTCCAAAGAAGCTTAAATATCCAAATTAGGAATGTGATCTATGTTGTTCTTAGACGATGATCAGATGACATTGATCAAAGAAGGCTTATGTGACATATAAGTAAGCCATGACACATAAAATTAGGTATGACTAAGTAAAGAACAAATATTTGCACTCAAAGGCTTCAATACTTCTTAAAGGTCTGTAACATATGGTTTCTTGAAGGAATTGAAGGTATTTTTACTTTCTATGATGTTATATGAATGATAAAACTTTATGACTAGTCTGTGGCATTGCTTTAAGCAAGGCAAGGAGTTTGAAAAAATGAGTCAAGCTCCATAGTGTTAACATGAAGGATTGCAAAGCATCAGGAATAAGGTATGTACACATGTTAAGGTGGCTTATGGTTTCATTGTTCAAGTATCAACCTGTAAATGAGATTAATAATATTCTAAGGGCTATTAGAATGATATTATTTTATGAATTCAAGTATCAAGTATGGAGAGGCTATGAATAGTGGAAGTGAGTTCATACAACATGAAGATATGATCATATGGTTGAATTAATATTGAAATACATCATTATGAACACGGTCTCTAAAGAAATGTGATTTTGTACTCAGGATTGTAACACGTTTGAGAAGATGGTATCAGCCTTCAAGATTCCATGGAGATAAGCTAGGTGTACATGTTATGCTTCAAAGGAGATTATCTCAATGTCTCATAACACATATGAGAAGGAACTCGGTCTGAAATAGAGGTAATCATCAGTTGAATTTGTGTTATTGTCAATATTTTGAAAGTAAAATTTCAATTCACTCAAAGTGCCAATGTGAGTAATGTGCAAGTTGGAGTACTATGACATAAGCTCAGTATGACTGAGAAAGAGAAAATGGTTATCCACATGTTCTTTAAGTTCTTCAAGAAGCAACGGATTTTTTTTAAATATTAGTATCATAATTTAAGGGTCTGCAAAGATAAAATTATCTCACAGATACAGGGTATTGTATTAAATCATCTCTTTGATTTACAGATAAGGTTTGTTCACCTTATCAAGGTAATGTGAAAGATTTCCCAAGTACTGTAGCAGGGTGAAGTATAACTTCCTATCTTGACAGAGTATTGTAGGTAAGTATTGAACACTGAAATGATGAAGAACAAGGTTGAGAAGCAAAGATGAATTAGGAGGAATCATTTTTGACTTTTTATTGGGTGGTTTAGGTGTCTAGGATGTTTTTTACAATATTATATTGATATGAGATGATGCAAAGGAGGTTGTAAACACTGAAATTATGATTCAAGGATGAGAATTTATTGTCAATCTATCCTTGTGACATAATATAGAGGTTTGTAATCAAATTTTTGCATTATTAGGTAGAGTATGATGACATCTTTCCAGGGGGAGATATAAGAAGTTGTATCATGTTGTGTTTAGGCTTCTAGAGCATGGAAAAGTTTTCCAAGGATGCACTAATGATGTACTTTAGGTCAAATGGTCCTAAAAGAAGGTTTTGATAGATATGAAGGAAAATTTTTGTTTAGCATGGTATAGACCAAGAAGAGGTTAATAAACATGTTTTTAAGACAAAATTGGAGAGCATACACTCTGGTGGAGATTTGTTGAGGCCCATTATAGATCCATTGGATCATCGTTGAGTAAACTTGGTAATGGTTTGAGTTATCCTAAGATGGTAAAAGGTTGGTATGATTTCATTCATGTTCTATAACATGTGTTATAGGTGTACATGTGTCTGCATGAGGTCAACATGGTGTGTTCATGTGAAGTCATGGTTAAGTCAGGTCATTTTAGGCCTATTCCTATCCCTGGAACATGCAGAATGGTATGGAGGTCTAATTTTTAGAGATGACCAGTCCTACTAAAGCATGCTATCAGCATTTTGATAGTGTACCTAAGGTGTAGGAGGTGTTTTAGGTCATTTATCATATGTTTGGTGGTGTTTCATAGTCCTTGGGAAACAAGCAGGTGAAGAACAGACAAGTTGACACAGGGAAGTCTTAATGGATAGAGATTTTTTGAGATATTTTCTCTAGATGGTAAGTATGGAAAGTTAGAGGATGTTGTAATTATGCTTCATGACAAGTTTCAGGTCAAAGTGAATAATATTTTGCAAAATACTTCAATTTTGGCAAAACTGGGTTTTCTAGAATGAAGATTTGAGGTAAAAGTTGACCTTATAATGTTCAATGTGAAATGTATACTTTTCACGGGACATAGAGATTTTAAGGGATGTTTTTAAATGTAACTAATAAGGTTTAACAAAAATAATGAGGTGGTTTCATAATCACATTTTTATGAACAATTGTTAAGAAGATAAGATTCTTTGAAACTGTAGCTAAACCCTATCTCAAAGAAACTTGGAGAAAGTTGAGTGTACTGAAAAAGTTTTGATTAATTTTCCAAATCAATGATTAGAGATTGTAGAGAAATCCTCCACATTTACAAAAGGGTGTAATAGAGCATGTGCCGACCTAAAAATGCTTGTTTCTAAAGAAGTTTAGTTTGTGAAGAAGTTTCCAAAGAAGGTGAGCAATAAATTGACATTGTTTTTATCACTAGAATTTTTCTAGATTTTCATGATAGTTTTAGATCATGGTTGTGCTTATAAATAGAAAAAAATGTGCCATATTTATGAAGATTAGTTTTTGGGGCAGTTTGGAGCATCTTATACTAAAATTGAAATTGCAATAGTTAAAGGTGGAGTTAGAACTTGATTCAAGTTTTGTTGTGATCCCGATTTAGAGAGATTTCTAATGATATACAAAAATTGTATTTTTGATATGGTATGATAAATTTATGACCTGATCTTTGAGGGTCAAATTTTGAGGATGCTTGGTTTGGCAAGGTCTTGAGTGGCTTCCTGAGGTAAGTGATTAATATGAGTTTCTTAATGGTTGGTGAAGGTTTCTCAGTGCTTAAACTTCTTGTATAAGGGTGTTATGTGATTTTTTTAAATGTGGAGGTGTTTTGTGAGGTGATGGAGCAAGTTGAGCTCAAGGCTAGTTCTTGAGTCCTAGAATTTTAAATGAGTAGTTGTAGAGATGGACCTGGTTAAAGGCCTTCAACTTGGATTTGTAAGGAAATATAAGGTGTTATGGAAAGAAGGTTAATATATATTTCCAATGGTATATATTTTTTGTCTTGGTGATTATATTTTATAGGTCATTCAACTCATTTTGTGAAGAAGAAGGTTTGTGGTTTTCAGGACAAGATTTCTCAGGCCAGAAAATTGAGGTAGAAAAGGAATGATATTGATTGTTTGATGATTCATATCAATTAGAGAGTGAATAGGGATGAATTTTTTTCATATTTAATTCCTTTGGAGGTCTTTAAATTGGTAGCAAGGGTGCAAACCAGTTGAGTTTGTAAAACCTCTTTCTGAGCAGTTTATTTTGGTAAAGAGTAAAATTGGTGTGGTTTACATATATGGATGTTTCATGATCTCTAGAAAGCATGGATGTGATTTAAAGGTCTATAGAATTCCAATTAGTGGTTATATGACATACTTGAGTTGTTATTGAGTGGTATTGAGGCCCAAAGGTGAAGACAGGGTCTTGGAAACAATTGTTTTAAGAAGGATATGAGCCTTATTGAGTGATATATGAATAATTTGATTTCTTAAAGCTTATGCATGACCATTTATGATGTTTATATGTTATATTTCACATGTATGAGGAATTTTAAATCTTGAAAAATCATTTTTATGGTGTTTGTGGTTTTTGCTCATCCATATGATAGGGTTTTGATATAGTTTTGTGCTAGTTTGATGCATTTGGGCATGGCCGATCTACATGGGCCAAATATGAAAGTTTTACTGAATGTTTTAAGATTTTATTAAGTTGTATTTTTTGAAATAAAGGTTTAAGACTGACCTCCTAAATGTTTTTGAGTTGGAGTTCATATATAAATGAAGTTTGAATTCAAATAAAATTAAAATTGCAATATTTAAAGGTGGAGTTAGAAATTGATTCAAGTTTTTTTAAAATCCCAGTTTAGAGAGATTTATAAAGATATATCAAAATTGTGTTTTTGATATGGTATGAGAAATTTATGACCTGATCTTTGAGGGTCAAATTTGGAGGATGCTTGGTTTGGCAGGGTCTTGAGTGGCTTCATGAGGTAAGTGATTGATATGAGTTTCTTAATGCTTGGTGAAGGTTTCTGAGTGATTAAAATTCTTGTATAAGGGTGTTACATGATTTTGTTAAATGTGGAAGTGTTTCAATTGGTTTTCTTCCCATTGAGGGTTTCCCACTTAAATTTGATTTCCTTGTGTACTCTCTTGCCTTTTCTCTTGTGTATGGTTGTTTCATTGCTTAAGTAAACACACATATGGTTCATGGTTGATTGTATGGTTGCATAAATGACAATGAATGATGAATTTGTAAATGGAATAAATTTTTGATACAATTATTCACTCCCTCTCAGTCTCATGTGCTTCTAACAATCCCCTCACTTCATGGTTCCTCAACGATAAGGGTTTCGGATGCTTAGCTGATATACTAACCACTAGTTATTTATACTCAGGTAGAACATTAAGTCGGCTTCCCCTTGGTGACTAAATCCAAGTAGGTATATGTGGAAGGAGATGTTTAGATGTAATTTTTATTTGCTATGTGGTTTTGTTACATTTGAGGGGAAAACAATGAATGCAATCGTTTAACCCCTAATTAAACTATGTGAGCAAGCAAGGATGAAAGTTCATTTTAAGACCAAAAGAAATAATTTTGATGAAGAAAGATCAAACAAAAATGTGTGCTAAAAGATAAAATGAAAGAAAATAGAAATATACCTTTGTTTGTTATTCTTTTTTAATTTTTCTTATTTAACATGTTTATGAGTGAGCAACGCCAAAGAACCCAAAGCTAAAAGGCTGGATGATTTGATAAGAAAGAAAGAAATAATATATAAAATATGATCAAAGAAAAGGGAGTGAACATCCCACCGAGCGTGCCAGAATGTTTGTGGTGAATTTTCATTAATTATATGAAAAATCACAAAAAACTCAGAGGATAACACATTTTAACGATACATGCACCGAAAATACAATGTCAAGAAGTGTTAATAAAAAATGGTGCACAAGACTCCTGCTCAAATGAATGCAAGAACATGCACATACACAACTAACTAGACAACATATATTAGATAAAGATATGATGATTTTATTGGAAAAAATCGATCCTAAGAAACAATGGGATTCCTTTGTGGGGTGTCAACTCATTTTCACAATCAAGTAATGAATGATAAATGATATAATATGATAATTTAGAGAGATCTTGCTTCGTGTGATAAGATTACCAAGTAAGAGATACAAAAAGTTCAAAATCATCAAAGTATTAAAACCAATCATGTTCAATAGTGGTTCATTCTTCTTATATGACTTCAAGATAATTTTCAATGTTGTCGACATTTAGTGTCAAGGAGATGGCACAAAGACTCAACTCGTGTGTAATAGCAAATTGCTCCTAGAAAAAGGGTTTTTGGACCATAAAAAGGTGTATATGTTGGTAATCAGATGTTCCGAATCTGGTGCAGTCATCTACAAGAAAAAAAACTTAGAAACAAACTGATTAGATGAAAAACATATTGATATATTGAATGAAAATGTGAGAAATATGATTAAAATGGAAAAAGGACAAGGATCGTTAGTGATTTGGGGTATTCGTCGGCGATTTAGATGAATCATTGGCAATTACCATGGAAAAGGTTGATTCCTTATAGGATACAAATTGAATGTGAAATAAGTGATTTATGGACTGATATGGTCTTTAATATGACTTGTTGACAAATTGAATACAAAAGAAAATGAGATATGTTTACCTTTGATGAGAAGTGTTAACAAATGATGATGTGGGAGTCATACAAAGTTTGTGAAAATTCCAAGGACGTGACTGGAATGCAAAGATGTTGGGATATTTTTAATGATTTTTTCCAAGTCATCAATGAATCATAGCTTCTTTATAAGAATCATAGGGTCCCCAATCATGAATTTTTATGATCCTTATATAATATTTGGTGATAAGTTAGAATTTTTGGCGACCCAAAAAAAGTGGGGAAACCTAATTAGAAATTGTTTCAACCACTTCCAAACGGGTTAATTCGGGTATGGGAATGAGTGAGGATGGTTAGGAAGATGTTGATGATTTGGGATGTTAGAAGATTAGGGTTGAAATGGGTTAGAATGGTTTCTAGGTGGTTAGGGAGGTTTTGAAAACTTAGGATGGGTAGGGTAGGTTTTTACTAAGGGATAAGATGTGATTTTGTGGGGGTGAGGACATGATTTAGGGATAATAATATAGGTTTTAATATTTGAGTGAAAAATGTGAGGGATGTGGATGAACAATGTAGGGTACCAAAAAGGGGTGTCTACACTTTCGTTATTCACATGAGTACAAATTGTGCTTAACATGGCTAAATTTAAAAATGTGGAAATTGAATAGGTTCCAAGTTCAAAACTTTATCACAATGTGTGCTTCTTGTATCAGTTTGTATTCCCCCTTTTCATTTCTAAGATCAAGTAATTATTGATTTAATCTAATTTGAATTAAATCCTATTTCAGATTAACTTACTATAACTAATGGTACTCAGATAATAAAATACAGTAATGTATAAGAAATAAGAATTCAAGGATGTAAAAACCCTAAGAAAATGAGAGATGGATGATGACTTAGTTGATTTTGTGCAACCAAAGAATGTTGTGACTATGTATCTCCTGGAATAGGATAGAAATATCATCACAGATGCTCGATGAGAGTTTGAAACCCATGAATGTATAGGGAAAAATCACATGTAGAAGGACAGGAGCACCCCAGGCACTAATGATTGATATGGGTGCTTGTGTCTACTACAATGCTTAAGTTTCAATATTTTTGGGTCAAAATACCTTCATTGTTAGTCACTCTTTGTCACTCCAATTTCATTGTTAGATCGTCAATCACACTTATAACCTAAAAAACAAATGACTACCTACACATGCCCACAAACCACATCAAATATAATAAAAAAATATGCATAATGGGAAGTTAGAATGACCCCGACGGTCACCTGAAGAGTGAACTTATGACCGAGTGTTACACTACATTTCAGACTCCATGTAATTATTTGTGTGTGTGTTTCTATGTCCAATGCCCTAGGTTTCCCTTGTGCAAGGTGCACAATGATAGCAAGATAGATCTAGATTATACAAAATTTGTAAAAGGTGTGTGATGGAATAGAATAAACTCCCCTCCTACGCAGTTCATGCAATACAATGCATCCCTTGACCCTTATATGGATTTGCTAGATATGTACTTTGTAGTGTTATCGTGGTTTTGTGAAATTTTATGTGGTGATAACTGAAAGGCTGGCCCAAATTATTAAAATATGACCAAGAAGTGAAAGGGACCGAAAAAAATAATACGAAGAAAGAGAGGGACATAACACCCAGGAGGGATAGGAGCACTTGGACACTTCTGTCCTAACTGAGTGCCAGTGTCTTAGGCCATCAAAATGTAAATCTGTCAAGTGCTGACATAACTGTAAGATATTCAAATCCCAAAGGATTATCAGTCAAGCTCAAAAATAATAAATTACAAGAGATAAAACAACCAAAATTCCAAAAGGAGTTGTCGACCACTAGTTTTCTTGCTTAGGAATCATGTATACATTAGTATGCTTTAGGACCTAGAAATGTACCCAAGTGCATAGATTTTGTGTCTACATTTGTCCCCACTTTATGTAATTGAGTGAATAATTGATAGCATAAAGTAGATAGAAGATGGTATCTTATCATTCAAAGAGGATTGTAGTTGACAACGTATCAAATGGACAAGTAGCTATGTGAAGCATGAAGTGATCGCAATGTGAAGCATGCCAACTAGGAAAGGGAGGGAGACCCTAGGGGTGAATTGTATGTGTAGTAGCATGTGGTTGGAGCTTGTGCATGTTGATGTGAGATGATTCTTATTTCTTGTAAGGACAGACCTGTAAAAGAAGAGCAAGAGTATACAAAGTCATGTATGTGAAAGATCAAAGAAATGTATATATAAGTAAGTAGAAAGTAGTAGTTAAGGAAAGAGTGCACTTGATGTATAAGAGAGTATAGGATAGAAAATTTTCTTGTTTGTCTTCGATATTTTTCTAGATGGGGTTGGGAGTGATCAATTCCCAACCAAGAAAACATCGAGCCATGGATTTGAGAATCCTTTTGCCAAGGATGAGGTTTTTGGGTGATCTCATGCCAAGGATGAGTTTTTTGGGAGATCTCATGCCAAGAGAAGAGTGTTGTAGAGAGAGGTCTATTTTTCTCTCCTTTCATGATGCTTCTCAAATGATAAGTTCCACTATAGATTAGCACATCCCGATTTATAACCAAATTTGTAACTAAATTGGTACTGAATTATAGCTGAATTGTAACTGAATTATATCCAATACAAGTGTATGATACTATAGATCCATAATGTAACTTGATGGAAACTATTCTAAACTAAAAAAATGTCTATTTTTTCCCATGACACAAGCACCTAGGTGGGACACAAATGCCCATTGTTCTTGGATAATATTGGGTGCTAGTTTAAGATTTATGTTTGTGATCCAAGTATGATTCTAGACCACTCTGTAACTTTGTGCCTTTTCCAAATTTGTATTGTGTATTTATGTTATGGAATTATGCATTGTTAGAAGGGTGATTTTTTCACCCAATAGTTACCCCCCCTCGTTTAGGGTGCATGTGACAAATGTAGGAGGATGTGGCCCAAATGAGAGGACCTGAAACTATAGATTGGATACCTACATGGGGTAGGGGATGTGTATGGTAGAAACGAGGGCACATGGTAACAAGGTGGACTAGAAAACAAGTGTTAGTGTAAAAGATATAGCATGTAATAAAATACAATGTATCAAGTAACTATGAAGACAAGAGGGACCATGAAAATTAGGTTGCATACATGGGACATTACTCACAATTTCATAAGACACTCATGGTCGAACTAGCCATAAGAAAACAATGATCAAGAAACAAATAGAGCATAGCCCGCAAACAGTGGAAAACAATAACAAATACAAAGTAATAGATAATCGTGGTTATATAGTATCCTGTAAGTAAAATGCTATACATTAAGCACTCGTTAGCTTGTTAGAAAGATAAATAGTATGTAAAAGCATGTATAGATCAGAAAATATTAAGTGATAGTGACAGGTAGTAAATATTGTAACAATAGGACCTATGATGTGTAGAAGGAGAGTAGAAAAAGGTAGATGCCCCCAGGAGCCTTGGTGGGACTGGTAAAGTGCATTGTTGGGCATCATATATCATGTAAGAAGTTGTAAAGGTATTGAATTCACATCAAGATACCATGTGAAGGTGCATGTGTGTCTAGAAAAAGATAATGAGATACTAAGTATCCAACAAAGTTTGACATGTAAATAGTATAATCTAACAAGAGTAAATAAAACCAAGATTTACAGATGTTGTGTGAAATTGATGGTATGTTGCAATATGTAAGATGTGTAAATGAAGGGATCCATGTTTCCCTCAGCAGATGTGTGTGACATGAGGTTCATTTAGGAATTGCACCCTCAACATTCAAGTATGAACCATATAACAACAATGCATCATCGAGTAACAAAGGTATTGTATGCTATAAGTATGCATCTAACACCAATAACATACAATACCTCATATTGTAAGATATGAGTAGATGATAGAGATAGTAAATAGTGATGGAGGGGGGAGAAATTGTGATGCCCCCAAGTGTGTGAGTGATGGAAAGCTATCCAACAACAGTGAAGAGCAAGGGCCCTTTATATGATATCCAAGAAGAAGGCATGTGACCATGGTCTAGGACCAGTGGTGTAGGAGAGTATGTGTATGTGAGGGAGACTGATGTGGTAAAGGAATTGGAGGACAACTATAGGAATGGGTTTCCTAGGTAAGAGACTTAGGTCAAATGGGTGGATTAATGGACCACCGAGGATGATGGGGCAATGATGTGAGCCATATTTGGATGGGAGATCTAGGTGTAGAGAGATATATACTGGAGAGGTGCATGAGTTCTAGATGCCATGATTGGGGCCGAAACTGAGGGGAGAATATGCTAAGGTAATGACATGCATGGCGGAATACCTTTGATGGTGATGACTTGTTTGTTGTGAATTAACTTAAGGCATAAGTGGAACATGAAAGGGATAATTTGGGCAGCCTAAAACTAAGGGATACCTAATAACATGTCACAATGCTTGATTTCATATGTAACGAGGAATGGTGTTGGTATGATAAGGGACCCAATAGTAATGGGGAGGATGACATGTCTGTAAGAATTAGGGACCGGAAATGTGATTTGAGAGATTGGAAATTTGATAGCTAGTAAGAGTATCAAAGAGAATGCATTGGAAAGGCATGAGGGGTGGAACATAGTATTATTCACTTGATGAGTACCAATGGAAGAATAAATATGCAGCGAATCAAAATAAAATGTAGCATGGTAGTCATGATCCGATAATGTAATAATTGGCAGTGGCGTGTCAAGAGTAACAATAAGAAAATCAAGTTGTGCTGATGAGAAAGGAGGCACCGCATGATATGTGTGGTTGTCATAGGAATCAATAGCTGAATTTTTGTGATTTGGTAATGGGTCATTGAAGATTTTAAGCTTTTGATTATCATTGACTGGTTTATAAGTAGACTGCTCTGGAAGCTCGATCGCATTGTGTTTAATAAGATCTTGAATGTAATGTTTGTGCTTAAAGAAATTATCAGTAGAATTCCAATTGCATTGGTAATAATCATAGTGTGTGTTTTCATGATGATTATGTCCACGTGGTCGAGAATGATCTATATTGAGTGGTGGAGGGAGAGTAATTTGATTTCTTTCAATGAGTTGCAGTAATAGGAGCCAATGTTTGTAAAATATCTTAGTAAAAGTGTGCCTCATGGATTGCAATTGAATCTTTACTAGTGTAGAAACAACATTGACAGTAGCTTTAGAGTCGGTAGGATTATTGGATGGTTTAAATGCAGATTTGGCTTAAAACTTGTTAGAAGATGAAGTGGAAGAAGTATCATAATACTTCAATTTTCCCACAGATATCAGTTTGTTTTCATGCAATTTGAATGTGTGAAAAAATTTATCAAAAGAAGAAGTGTCAAAAATTAAACTCTTAGAGTTAAGGCAAAAGGACTTGAATGAATAGGTTTTATAATTTTGAATCAGCTAACATATTTTTCATTTTGGCAAGGTTTTTCTTATATCGCAAGATGTTCATTAGATCCTTGTTTAATTTGAGCTAGTTGTGCATGGGATATATTAGTGTCGATATTCATAGAAAATGAGAAATTAATGCATCGACTAAATATGTAAAATATATTACTAAATGGACAGATAGATCATAGAACCATTGTATAACATAGTCATGTCACTTCGAGGAAACAATTTTTCCAATAGTGTAAGGTCATCAACATAGTTAAGACATGCAACGTGAAAGGAGTGAAGGTGTTCCTGAGGGTCACCATGGCCATTGAAGATATGAATCTTGTGTGCGATGAATTTAGGAGGCAATGGATAAAAGGAGATGGTGGGTGTCAAAGGGCTATGAAGGAGGAGTGAGGAATATAGAGATGGAGAGGAGGATGAAGAGGCTTGTTGTAATTGAAGAACTTGGGTTTGTAAATCATGGTATAATTAGGCTAGGTCATGAGTTCCTAAAGAGGATTTGGGTTGTGAATGAGAAGTAATGTGAAGGGTAAAGTGAGCCGTAGGGGCATGCATAGAAATAGGGACAATAGATGTAGGTGGAAGAGTGGTGACAGAAGGAGGTAGAAGTTCCCTAATAGGAACAAATTTATCATTAGAGACCGAAGGGTTGGGCTCAGCTAACCACTTAGCCTTATTACATGCATCAAATAATAAGATATCTATATCTTCATGTTTTTCAGCAAGATGAGCATGGAGATCATGAAGATTTGTGTTAGTAAAGGGATAAGAAGTCTCATCCATGGAAGAAGATCAAAAGAATGTTCAAGAAGAAGTGGGGTTCACTGAATTATTTAATCTAATTTGAATTAAATCTTATTTTAAAGTAATTTATTATAACAAATGATACTCAAATAATTAAATACAGTAATGTGTGAGAAATAAGCATTCAAAGATGTAAAAAACCTAAACAAATGAGAGAGAGAAATGATGAATTAGTCGATTCTATGAAACCTAAGAATGATTATGACTATTTATCTGCTAGAACAGGCTGTAAACAACGTCATAAAGGCTCGATGAGGGTTCAGAACCCTAGGAATGTACAAGGTAGAATCACCCACATAAGGAAAGGAGTGCCCTAGGCGCTAATGACTAATTTGGGTGTATGTGTCTGTTACAATGCTCAGGGTTTGATATTTTCTAGGTTAGAGGACCTTCACTATTAGTCGATCTATGTCACTTTGGTTTCGTTGTTAGATCGTCAATCATACTTGTAACCTACAAAAAAATTTACTACTGGCACATGGCCACAAACCACATTAAATCTAAAAAATATGTAGAATCGGGAGTCAGACTGACCCCGAAGGTAACTTGAAGAGTGAACTTATGACCCAATGGTGGACTACATCTCAAAATCCATGTAGTTCTTCGTGCGTGTGTGTATATATGTGTCTCTTTCTTCCATATGGATCTAAATAAACTCCACTTCACCAGATATACAAGTACGAGAAGGAAAGTTTAGAGAAATGAATAACAGTCTATAGAGTTACAGAACTGCCCCTCTATGCAGAGCGATGGTTGTGTAACCACCCCCAACGGTTGCATAACCGCCCCTGCATAGAACGGTGGTTTTGTAACCGTCAGTATGCAGATACCGACGGTCCTGTCACTTAACACATAAAAATAAAATAACTCCATGAACAGTCAAGGAAGTCAAACAACTCAACCATGTCTCTTCCTTGGATGTCTCTTCCCATTCTCCAGTGCCTAAGAGGACATGAGAAGTAGTATTTAAGGAGAAGAGAAAGTGGGACTTCATCATCAATTCATGGGAGAAGTGAGCAAGATATATTTAGTCATGGAATTGGATTGTAGAAGCAAGGTGTGTGTGATAACAGAGAAAACAAGTACAAAAGGGAAGTGTTGGAATTGTTGATCTCTTCAGCTTATTTTAATATGTATCTTATTTAAATTGACCAATACATAAAAAAGGGAAGAAAGAGCATATGCCCTTCCTGACTGGTTTTCCCTCAACTTGGGGGTTTCTAGGATCAAATTATGTGTGTTGTTTGGGTTTTGAAGTCTTTATCTTTCTCTACAAATAATTCTAAGAACCAAAGACTCAGTCACTAACTTCAAACAAATATGTCATTTTTTAATTCGGAAGTATAACAATAGTTTCATTTTTTTCTCTTGTAAATTATCTACAAAGACTAGAAGTTTACGGATCATTTTGGTATCAAAGTTGACAATAAGTATCCATGACTACGGTATTCATTCTTATGATTTGTATGACAGTGACAAGATCCAAAGGCAAATAAGTTTTACCTTGCGATCTTGATATTTCTACGCAGAAGTGGAAACAAAAATTTCAAGATCAAATGAAGGAGGAGAACTTGGTCCATAGAATTGAGATGATAGAGACCATGATGGATAGGATTTATAGACATCATCAAGAACTCTCAGATCTGAAAAATATGCCTTCAGTTAATTAAGATAACATGTACTTAGTGGATCAAGATTTTGGCCAAAAATTTTGGCATAGGCAAAAGCCACAATGAGGAAGATGTAGAAGGGCATGAAGAAGAAACTCCAGTTGTAAAAGAGAAGGTAAATTCTGATCATGCTCCTTTTAAAGTTAAAACTAGGGTTGAAATTAAGAGCTTTGAAGGACAAGTAGATGCAGAGTTATTAGATAAATAGTTAAAACAACCGGAAGTTTAATTTATTATTCATGATGTTACTGAGGCACAAAGGATCACCTTTGCACGTCTCAAAATGGAAAGACATGCTATGGTGTGGTGGGAAACCCATCTAGCCACTCGTGAAAAGAAGAAACGTCATATTGTAAGATCTTGGGAGGAATTTAAAGAATTGCTTAGAGCTAAATTTTATCATATTGGCCATAATACTGACCAAATGATTAAATGGACACTATTTTTAGACAAGGTAGTGGTCAAAGTGTGTAGGACTATTACTACAAGAGTTTCAGAGGACAAGCCATGTTGCTAAACATGGATTTGGAGGATGAGGGATATTTTGACCAAGTACTTAGGAGGGACTTCACACTCACCTTCGAAGAAAGGTTCATCTCCACAAAGCCCAAGGATCTCAATGAAACATGTGTACATGCATACTACATAGATGATGAGAAAAAGCAAGGAGAAGCAGAACCAAGGGTAAAGAAGTTGACAAATCAGCAGAAAAAGGATTATGGGTGAACAAGTAACAAGAGTAAGTGGAAAGGAAAAGGTAAACAAGATGCCACTACTTTAAATACTTGTAAAGATCCCAAGAATTTTTCCAAGAATTGTGATATCAATGGTCATACTGACGCTACATGTTGGAATTTACATCCGGAGTTACATCCGAATAACCAAACCAAGGACTCCAAGAAGTCCGTGACAGTTGTAAAGACAGAAGGGGAGGTGGAAATCGAAGATGAATTTGATGTAGAAGAGAGGCTTGGATGTACAGCCACCAACATGAACAACCACAAGGGGGAAGAAGAGATGAGTAAACTATTCCAAATAAAAATCCAAATTGAGAGAACTAAGGTAAATGCTTTGGTTGATATTGGTTCTCAGTCTAACTTGATTTCTGATGTGGTTGTAAAGAAGCTTGGTATTGAAACTTATGAGCATCCACATCCATATCCTTTGGGATGGGTGAAGAAGGGTGTAGAGATACATGTAACAAGAAGATGTAGGTTCAAGTTTGGGATAAATTCTCAGTATATAGATGTATTGGATGTTGATGTAATTCCACTTGATGCATTATATGTTGTTTTCAGAAGTCCTTACTTGTATATCAGGGATGTCATATTCACAAGGAGGTAGAACCGATACATATGGTTCAAGGACAAAATCAATTATAACATCTGCCCACACCAACACAAGACAAAAATTGTTATGGTAAGTGCTAACCAAGCAAAAATATTTATTCAGACAAATCATAACTAGTTTTGTTTACTTTTGTTAAATGATAAGCAAGATGGGATAGAAGTTTTAGAGATTTCTAACCAAGGAAAACAAGATTTGGATAGTATTATTCAGTATTTTTAGGAATTATTTTAGGCTCCTAGTGGATTACCACCAAAACGGGAAGTAGACCATGAGATTCAGCTATTACTAGAGTCACCTCTACTGAACATCAGGTTGTATAGGCAATCCTTGCTTTAGAGTACTGAAGTAAATAAACAACTCCAAGAACTAATAGACCAAGGGGTGATACAACCGAGCACCTCACCGTGTGTTTTTCCTATTGTGATGGTGCCAAAGAAAGATGGTTCTTAAATAATGTGCATCAACTACCGCACTTTGAACAAGATCACCATAAAGAACAAATATCCACTTCCCCGCATAGATGATCTCTTGGACCAACTTCAGCATGCCAAATTTTTCACGAAGTTGGATCTCAAGTCAGGTTATCACCAAGTCAAGATGAAGGAGGAGGATATATGGAAGACTACCTTCAAAACAAAATAGGGTTTGTATGAATGGTTAGTACTTCCTTTTGGATTATGCAATGCACCCACCTACGTTTATGAGATTGATGAATGATGGTCTTGTGAGGAATTCATAGATTCATGTGTCATTGTATATCTAGATGATATCTTTGATTTTTAGTGCCACATGGGGAAGAACATCTAACGCATTTGCAACAAGTCTTGCAAGTTCTCAGGTAGAAACAACTACTTTGTAATATGAAGAAATGTGAATTTTTCCAAATAGTCACTTGTCTATCTTGGGCACGTGGTTGGAGGAGGAGAGCTAAGATTGGATCTAAATAAGGTGGAAGCCATCACAAATTGGACCAACACCAACAGGAGCCACTATAGACTAGAAGTTTTGTGGGAGTAACACAGTACATGCGGAAATTCATTCTGGGCTTCTCGGCAATTGCAACACCCTCTACACACAGTGGCCAAAAAGAGTAAGGGGTTTTTGACTAGGGTAAGGGAACATGATACAGGGTCCTTTGAGTTATTGCTAAATTACAAGATTAGTCATGCTCCAGTACATGCTCTTCATAGTTTGCAGCAACCTTTTGAAGTAGAGATAGATGCCAATGATTACGCTATGGGAGCACATTGTTTTCTTCAAGGAGTTAAAACCCATATGTTATCATTCTAATAACATTCACTTCAGCAGTTAAAGGATATTCAATATATGATAAATAAATGTATGCACTAGTTTTAGGCTAATTAAAAAAATGGAAAAAATTATCTGTTGGGGTAAAGAAACTATTGTGCACACTGACCACAAAACCTCTCAAGTATTTGCAAGCACAGTCTAAATTACAACAAGCAAGACACTACAAATGGATGGGGATTTTCTTCAGACAGTTCCCACCTAGTGATAAAATAAAAGAAGGGAGGTATCACAAATCTTGGTGGCAGACATGTTGTCTAGGCCACCCACACAGAAGAAAATTTCTCCTGTTTATCCACTATCTCTCAGATCGAGCCCTTCACGAAGGAAGCTTATGGAGACGTATATTCACTCAAGACAAAGACTTTGGGGTGACATTATCATAAGTTGTAGTCCCAAGGGGGTTGAAAAGACGGGGATTCAAGATTATTATCTCAAAGATGGGCTGCTCTACCAGACCATGGGGGGAAACTTTATGTGTACCTAAAGAATAAGAGGACTTATATTGATGAGGGAAGCACATACCTCGAAAGTAGTGGGGACATTTCAGTGTTGGCAAGACCCTAGCCCACTTGCAAAGGTATGTATATTGGCCCCAACATGCAAGAAGAAGTATCAAAATTTATTCGTGGATGTAAAACTTGTTGTACTAGCAAGCCTAAAAACTAGGAAGGAAGGCTTTGTATATGCCTTTACCAGGTACCTAATCATACCATGGGAGGACATTTCTATGAATTTTATTACGAGGATTACCATTGTCTAAACATGGCCATGGACTATCTCTATGTTTGTTTGTTGATAGATTTAGGAAAATTTGTATTCTTATGGCATGTAAAAAGATATAGTAAAAGCACAGTGAGGCGGCAGATCTTTTCTTTGCTAATGTATGGGTGCATTTTGGTTTTCCAAAGTCTATTATCTCTGACAGGGATTCTAGGTTCTTGGGAAAGTTTTTAGGACAATTTTGTGGGACAAGATGGACACCAAGTTACAGAGGAGCAAAAACTTTCCATCCGTAGACAGATGGACAAGACAGAAAGTTGTGTAACATAGGGACTTTAGTACAATTGATCAGAGGGTATAACAGTAAATACCCAAGGACTTGGGATGAGTCCCTTAGCCCTACATTTCAGCATTCCTGTAACCGGGGTAGTACACACATCCACTATGAAGTCGCCATTTGAAGCATTCTTAGGATAATCTACCTGACAAAATCCGCTCAGACATAGTAGATGGAACAGACATGATGAAGAGGGAGAGATACGATGACACAGAGGTGGACTAGGGATAACAAAATTCATTAAGAGGATCTAGTAAATCCATTTCAAAGTCAAAGAACAACTAGAGAAATCTCAAGCCCAATTACAAAGCTTAGCAATGATCAAACATAGGAGGGAACACAAGCTTCACGTTTGAGAAAAAATTTTGGCTTTACTTGAGCAAGGAGATACTTCAAGATCAAGCAATGAAAGCTCAAGGCCACTACGATATGGACCCCTTCACCATACTTGGAGCAGGTTGGAGAAAATGCTTTTCAGAATTGACTTTTTTGTCCACACTTCATGAGGATGTTACTCTAGTAGTAAATTGTGATAAACTTACACCTATATGAGCCATCCATGTTAGATAAAGATGAAGGAACTACAGTTTTCTTCAGCTTCTATTGAATATTGCATCTTGGAATCTCTGAAGGAAAATTGGAGAGGAGGACGTAATGCTATAATAGAAGGTCAGAAGAGACTAGTAGAGGTGCCCAAGAGGAGTCTTGACATGATCAGAAAGAAAGAGGAAAGACCACCAAGCCCAGGCCCGAGTGGTACTCGAAGGAGCAAATGAGGGGAGTTGTTTTCCTCATCTACTCCCCCACTAATATTTTTTGGGACCAAAAGCCTGTTAAGCATGGGAGGTGTGATCCATAGGGATCTAAATAAAATCTACTTCATCAAATCAACCAGTACCAGAAGGAAAAGTTATAGAAATGTAGATAAGTCTATAGATTTACATAACTGCCCCTCTATGCAGAGCGGAGGTTGCATAACCGCCGCCTGCACATAACATCGGTTGTATAACCGTTGGTCTAAAAATATCAGCGATCATGTCACGTAACACTAAAAAATAAAATAACTCCATGAACGGTCGCAACATTCAAATAGCTCAACCATGTGTCTTCCTTGGATGCCTCTTCCCATTATCCAGTGCATGGGAGGACATGAGAAGTATTATTTAAGGATAAGAATAAGTGGGAGTTCATTATCGATTCATGGGAGAAGTTAGCAAGAGATCTTCAGTGCTGGAATTGGATTATAGAAGCAAGGTGTGTGTGAGAACAGAGAAAACAAGTACAGAAGGGAAGTATTGACATTGTTGACTTCTCTTCAGCTTATTGTAATCTGTATCTTATTTAAATTGGCCAATACATAAAAAGGGAAGAAATAGAAATTTCCCTTCCCAACTTGTTTTCCCTCAACTTGGGGGTTTCTAGGATCAAAGTATGTGTGTTGTCTTGGTTGTGAATTCTTTATCTTTCTCTGCGAATAATTCTAAGCACCAAAGAATAAGTCACTAACTTCAAACAAATCTTTCATTTTTGAATTCGGAAGTAGAACAGTGATTGGATTTGATATGGTAAAGTGGGATCCATTTTTTGGTCTTATAAATTATCTGAAAAGACTAAAATTTTATATATCACTCATGCCCTCGGTTTCCCTTTTGCAAGTTGCATGATGATAGCAGGCTAGATCTAGATTTTCCTGAATATTTAAAATGTGTGTGATGGAATAGAATAAACTATCCTCCTATGCAGTGTATGTAGACCAATGCAACCCTTGACCCTTATATAGATGTGCTAGATATGTACTTTGTAGTGCTCCTAGTGCCTTTGTGTAAGCTTAGGTGGTGATAGATATTTTTTATAGTTCTTAGCCCCTTTATTTGAAAGAAGTAACTAAGTATCTATTTTATTCCCTTGTTTGAATTTTGTAATTGACAACTGAAAGGTTGACCCAAATTATTAAAAGGTGACCAAGAAGTGAAATGACCTAAAAGAGTAAGAAGAAGAAAGAGAGTGACAAGAGCATTTGGGAGCTTCTGTCCTAACTGGGCACTAGTGTTTGAGGCCATCAAAAGGTAAATCAGTCAAGTGTTGGCAGAACTTTAAGATGTGCAAATTCAAAAGGATTCTCAGTTAAGCTTAGAAACAGTAAAGTGTAAGAGATAAAACAACCAAAAGTCCAAAAAGAGTTGTCAATCACTAGTTTTCTTGCTTAGGAATCATGTATACATTAGTATGCTTAGGACCTAGACATGTACCCAAGTGTGAATATTTTTTTATCTACAATTACTTTAAACATGTGATGCACAAATAATCATTAAGAATTGAAACCTTCTAGTGGTTGGTCATAAAAGCGACCAATAGATTTTATAATATGGATAAGTGCATGGAAATGGGGGACCGAAAGGGGGTCAAAAGTGACCACTTTTTTCCTAAAATCAACAAATATTGAACTTCAACTAATAATTTAGCATGTATATTCTCAAATTTTGACAATGTGATAAGAATAAAAATCATAGTGCTCAGAATCTAGTTTATAAACTACTATTTTTGTTTAAATGGTGGAGATTAAGAAGGTCAGATGTGGTGCACACACATGGTTTGTCTATTTTTGTATAAAAAAGATAACACAGTGTTGTGTGTGCACCCCGCCGCCCCCGCCCCCCCCCCCCCCCCCCCCATTTTTTGAGTTTCGAAAACTATTTTAAAAATCCCTTTGGTAGAAAGTTAGTTAATACCATGCATGAGGTCCCAATAAATTTTCATATTTTCGGATGTATATATAATGTTTACTAATTTTCAAAGAAAACACATCCCGAAAATGAAATATTTGTATGTACACCCCCCTAATTTTGAGAAAATTAGTTAGAAATCATTTTTTTCTAGTGTGTGTAGAATAAATTTTAGATCAAGCCTTTTAAAAAAAAAATTGGATGAGTAAATCATAAATTATCTATAAAAAATGATACATGTGTTCTAACAATAAAATAAGGTGCTAGTAAAAGAAATTAAGGATGCAAATATTAAACTAATTAGATTTTAGAAATAAATACATCGACACAAACATAAAATAGAGCTTGACGTCGCAGACATGTTTTTTTGGAATAGTATATTATAACACATGAGAAATTGAGGTGTACACTTTATCTTGTTATGTTTTTATTCAAAATAAAGATTTATTCATGGATTACATAGTTGAAACCTTAGGCTTAGATATCCAAGCCAAAGGGTGGACGATTTCCAAGTCAAATGAAACAAAACGTGCTTGCATTATAGTTCGCTCACATTTTTTTTCTTAGTGAAAAATTCAAATTTACACAATAAAAAATGCACTAGCGTTATAAGTGTCATAACGCGAGTGTGTTATAATGCACTCGTTTCCTTACATGGTCACGTTATAACTCAACCAAAACATAACGTGCTCACTTTATGTGAAAAATGGCCAAAAAGGGATTTTGGCCGCCCATCTCCATGCACATGCCCATTTATTAAAGATTAAAAAAAGAATAGTTCTTATAAAACAATTAAAAAATTGTCTTATCCAATAATAAAATATATTTCCATAAAGACATTGAATTAGTGTTGGGACAATAAATAACACTTAAGTGGGGCATGGAGAGTGAGTTTTTGAAACTAATGGCAGGGAAATCCCGCCACGATCCGTGAATCCTGCAGCAACTGTAGAAGAAGGTGAGATCCAGGGTCATGATGAATCTTTGAAAGGGGATCACCCAAACAAAACTGTGGATTCTTGGAAGAACCGTGTAAAAAATGGAACAACCTTGAAGAACCAAATTTTTTTCTCCAGGCGGTCAAGGAAGCATCAGCAAGCATTTTGGGGATTCTGTACTCCCTTCTAAAAAGCACTACTAAAAATTTAAACAAAGCTTTGGTTGGGAAACTTGTGGGTGGGAGACCAAATATCGACGGTTAGAAGTTGGACTCTGAAGTGAAAACCAAAAGTATGGTTTCTTCAAACTTTTTAAATTCATTATTCAAGAAGATATGCAGAAGGTTCTGGAAGAAGGACCTTGGTTTTGGGGAAAATCATGATGGTATCTTAGGAAATAGGAAGCAACTTTCAACCCAAAGAAAGAAAATCTGAATCAATTCCCTATGTGGATACATCTTCATAACCTTCCCTTGGAATTTTGGCATGAAAATATTTTTAAAGGAATAGCGAACTCTTTAGGTTGAGTGGTTATAATAGAAAATGCAACCCTGAATATGACTAAACTCAGTTGTACAAGATTTTGTATCTATACGATTGTTGATAAGGATATCCAAAAAATCATCAAGCTCGAGTCTAGACTAGGGATTTGGGAGTATAAGATTAAAATGGAAATATTTCCAACTAAATGTTCTAAATTCAATGGTTGGGGACACACAATTCAAAATTTTAAGTTCAAGATATCCAAAATGTACATAGAAATGACGAGGAATGAATGGAAAGAAGAAAAAGGTACAGGAATAAGGAAAAGTGCAACAAATCATAGGAAAGATTTTTCCAAAAATCATACTGAAGGATTTACAAGCCCCTGACGAATCCAAGAAAATGAGGTGATTGAAAAAACTCCAACAAAATTTTTTCTGGAAATGGATGAGGAAGGTTTTACCCTAGTGGTCAATAGAAGGACATCAAAAAATCAATTCTGGTCTGAATCATATGTTAAGGAAAAAGTGAAGGAACTATTAGCTAAGGAATCCCCTAAGGGAAAAAATATGTAGCTATTTTCCTCAAATAAAGGGAATGGGAAAAAATCTTGTGGACATGCAAGTATGGAGAAAAACTCTAAGGTTGATCTACTATTAGTAGTTTCCTCTACCTTAGAGGAAATTATGAAGGAACAAAGCTTTAGTTCAGAAGGGACAGGATTCCGAATGAAAGTTTGGCTAACTCCAAAGGGAGAAAGGATGACAGTAGGGGATTTTATTAATCTCTCCACATGAAGAAATAATGAATGTTCAAAATTCCCTAAATAAAGAGATGGAAGGCAAAGATGAGAAGTTCTAACTCCTCGAAATAAGGGGTCCCCTTGGAAATAACTCCTTCAAGAAAAATAAAAGTAGTTTGTGCTGCTAAAAAGGGTGAATCCTCCAAAATTTCCCCTTCTGGAAAAGGGGAATTATAGGAAGGAGAGAATCCTATTAATGTGTAGAGTATCAACAGTAAAAAAGGAATTCCTAACAAATTTGAATTAAGGAAAAAATCAACTCAGAAGGAAATAGACTCAAGGAAACAATTGTGTTTAGATCAGAAGGTTTTAAAAAAAGCTAACCCAATATTAGAAAATGAATTGCATATCTTAGAATGGTAGAGAGCTCAATAGCCCTATGAAATGGATTTTTCTTAAAGACTTGCTTAAAGGACATAAAATTGACGTGTTAGCTATGCAAGAAACTAAAATGAAAGAAGCCATCTTCTTAAATTATTGTAAATCCTTTTGGAATAATTCTAAATCCTTTGTTGTTAGTTCAAATGGGGCCTCAGGATGGTCTAGCTATGGTCTAGAACCCAAACTTTTATGAGGGTACTCTTCTAGTGAAAAGAGATCACCACATGTCTGTTATGATGAGAAATATTGAAAACAGAAAAATATGGGTCCTATCCAACATATATGCTCCTTCCCATTACAAAGAAAGGAAAAAATTATGGAAACATCTCCTAAATTTTCAAATACCATATCACAAGTTCTGAGTGGATAGTGATGGGGGACTTTAATACCCCCTTATCTCCTGGCAGGAAAAAATGTGGCTCTTAGGAGTTTTATATTGGTATGGGGGATTTTAATGATTTTATTACTAACTCTCAACTTCATGATATAGATCTTAAAGGAAAAAAATATACCTGGTCCAACAGAAGAGCTAATTCACAACATATACAAGTGTGATTGGATAGATTATTGGTAATAGAAGAATGGTTAAGCCAAGACATTTCCAGTTTCTCTCTTCCAGGGGTAGGCTCTGATCATAACCCAATTTTGTTGATGATTAAGAACCCTTCAAGAAGAATAACCCCCTTTCATTTTGAGAAAATGTGGCTCCATAGTGAGGATCTGAAAGACCTTATTAGTGAATGGTGGATAACTAAAGGTTTGGGGAAATGCGATGTACAGATTAATCAAAAAACTTCAAAATGTCAAAATGAATCTCAAAGTCTGGAATAAGAAAAGTTTTGGAAATATTTTTCAGAAGAAAGCGGAAATCAAAAATGATTTACAAAATTTCCAAAGGAAAAATGAAAGGTGGGATTGTGATCCTAGACATCAGCAAACTATGAAAATTAAAGATATCTCTCCTTTCGGGATGCCACAACATTCTTGGAAAAGAGGAAATTTTGTGGAGACATAAATCTCAAATGTCACTTGGCTCAAGGAGGGGGACAAAAATACAAGGTTCTTCCATCTGTCTACCCTGAAGTGTAGAAGTGTCAATAGAATTAGTAAATTTAGGAAAGATGAAGGAATCCTTGTGGAAGATAAGGATGAAATAAATAAAGAGGCTATATCTTTCTTTAAAAACTTGCTCACTAATCACTTTGTACCTAATCTAGCCAAAAAGTAAGATTTTCTAAACTGCACCCCATCTTTGATTTCTACTAAAGATAATATGCTTCTTTTTGTGACCCCTTCTTTGGAGGAGGTGGAATTTATGGTTAAAAATCTTAGTCCTGATAAGGCTCCTGGACCAGATGGGTTTCAAGCCTTCTTCTTTCAACATTTTTGGGATATAATAGAAAAGGATGTATATAATGTTGTAAAATAATTTTTCAACCAGACAAAATATGCTAAAGGATATAAATTGTACCTTTCTTTCTCTGGTGTCGAAATGTGGTAATGCCATGGAATTATAATACTTTAGACCTATGAGTATGTTCAACACTACCTATAAAATTTTCACAAAAATCATGGCACTTAGTTTATAACTGATCCTCCCTTCTATCATTTTTTAATAGCAAGGAGGTTTTTTCCTTGGTCACCGAATCTCAAGATGGGATAATTACAATAAAAGAAACTATTCATTCAACTAAAATTAAAAATAAGGAAACTATGATTCCAAAAATGGATATGGCTAAAGCTTACGACATGGTTTCATGGAGTTTTCTTTACAAAATCCTTGATAGGTTTGGTTTTGATGTTTTCTTTTCAGAGTTTGGTTAAGGCTTATATTTCTAATTCCTAATTCTCTATTCTTATTAATGGGACCCCTTGTGGTTTCTTTCCTAGATCCCAAGGTTTAAGGAAAGGGGATCCCATTTCCCCTTTTCTTTTCTTAAATCTGGAAGAATCTCCTAGAAAAATAATCAATGTGGAAAGTAGTAATGATTTCATCAAAGGGATATCTCCGATGAGGGGTATGGATAATGTGACTCATCAACATTTTTTTGATGACACTATCTATGGTGGGTGAAGCATCAATTCCTGAAGCTAAGAAAGTTTAAAAATCCTCTTGGATGATTACATGGAAGTATCGAGAAAGTTGGTGAGCTATAGAAAAATCTCTCATTTCTTCCTTAATACCTTAGAAAGCATCGATGTATTAAGATAGCTGAAATTTTGGAATGTGTCCTATAAGCCCTTCCCTAGCCATTTTATTATAGGTATTCTCCTTGGGGATAAAAGACCTTCTAGTGTGGAATGGAACTTTCTTATTGATATATTCAACAAGAAGCTTGAAGGATGGAAATCTCATTTATTATCTCAGGCCAGGAAAATTACCTTACTCAAGAGCTCTCTTCAAAGCCTCCTAGTGTATGATATGGCTCTCTATCAACTTCCTGGGATAATAGCGGAAAAGCTTGAAAAGATCCAAAAATGGTTCTTATGGATTAGTACAGAAAGCAAAGAAAGAATTTTTTTGATGGCTTGGAATAGGGCTGTAAACCTAAAAAGATAGGGAGACTTGGCCTTAGAGATTTGACTAAAATGTACAAAGCCATTTTGGATAAAATTGGATGGAGGCTAACTAAAGAATATGGGGTATGGACAATAATTTTAAGGAAAAAATATTGGGTGGATGCAAATGATAAAAGGTGGATATTCAAACATAGGCATCTTTCAATGGGTCAAGTGTTTGGAAAGTTATTAATTGGGCCAAGGATCTTGTTGCTAAGGGAAGAAGGTGGAAAATAGGGAAAGGCAATGAAATATGTTTCTAGACTGATAAATGGGCTGCTAACTTCACTCTTAAAGACAAATTCCCCCAAATTTCAAAATTTCTCAGAAGAAAAATATGGGGATAAAAATAAAAAAAATATATGGAAACTCAAGAAAGCTTTCAGATTTGGAAACACATAGAATTGGACATGCAAGAATTTAAAGCACACATGGTTAATCTCAATGTTTTTCTAAAAAACTATGTGTCCTCTAACAACAAGGAACAATATTGAATTTTGGGACATAGAGAATAAAATGGTAACTTCTCAGTTAAATATGCCTATACATTATTCTTTGAAGAGGAAACTAGAGAGGAAGATCTTATTGCTGGCATGATTGGAATAAGAATATAACCCCCAAATGGTATGTTTTCATTTGTCTAATGGTGATAAATAGGATTCTTACTGTGGATAACCTTGCTAAACGTGGCTTCCATATGGTCAATAGATGCGTTCTATGTGAACAAAACTTGGAAACAATGAATCATATGTTCTTAGATTGTCTTTTTGCTTCCCATATTATGTCTCATATCCTGGGTATGTTTTCAGTCAAGTGGGTTAATCCCAAGGATATCCAATCCGCTTGGAACCAATGGAAATCTCCTTTCATTAGTCAAGGACTGAAAAATCTATGGATTATTGATACTTGGTCATTCATGGTGGGAAATATGGAAAGAGAGAAATAGGAGGATTTTCAATAACAAGAAACTTCCCAATAGGTTGATTATTAACAAGTGTTTACAGGTTGTTAGAAATAATTTTTCTATCCTAAAGATTAAAGAAGTGGAAGTCTTGGATTTGAACAACATATCATAAAGAAATGGAACTTAACCTATGATCCTCCTAACCTAAAAGAGAAATCCTTGAGTTAGGGGTTAAGTGGATTCCTCCATGCAAAGGTGTTATTAAACTAAACTTCGATGGTGTTGCTAAAGGGAACCCAGAAAGGTAGGAGGAGGAGTTTTTCAAGATAATAAAGGGATGTTTCTCCTTGCATATTTCTTTATCTTGGGCATACAATCTAACCATGTTGTTGAGGCTGTAACGATGTTCTGGGGAGTGAAGATAGTAGAAGATAAAGGGTTCAAAAACCTTCTTGTGGAAGGGGACTCTTTGAACATAATTTCATGTATGAGGGGGGTTCTATACTGCATCTATTTCTATCGAAGACTTCATTAACAATGCTAAGAATAAATTATCCTCCTTTGTTGAGATCTCTTTCCATCATGTTTACCGTGAAGGAAACAAACTTGTCCTGATTTAATGGAAATGAGGGGGTGGAAGCTAAGGCATTTAAGGTGGTCGAGGAACTATCCTTTTTGGAAGCTAACTTTATAGATATCTTGGATTGGGAGTGTGAACCTAATAAAATTTCTTCCAATGAGGATGGAAAAAGTTAATAATGCCCCCTGGGTGACGCACTAGGATTTCATGAATCTTGAACTCATGTCCAAACCTTTATTTCTTATCATTTCAAAGTTCTGGGAGGATTTCCTTGTTATTTTGATTCATTTCTAACTAAGTGTGCA
This sequence comes from Taxus chinensis, assembly GCA_019776745.2. Taxonomy (NCBI): domain Eukaryota; kingdom Viridiplantae; phylum Streptophyta; class Pinopsida; order Cupressales; family Taxaceae; genus Taxus; species Taxus chinensis. The sequence continues at coordinate 249,708,244 of CM034151.1, read as the reverse complement.
TCCAAGGGAGTTTTACTGTAAAAGAAGAGTCACGCAATCAATATGGGTGGTGATTTATTAGGAACTGAACCGAGTAAGTCTCGGTAATGTCTATAGAGGAAGAGGAGTTGCTCGACAGGGATGGTATGTTAAAAAATTTCAATATCTTTGATGGGTATGATGAAAAATTGAGTGAAGCGTAGTCATGCGAGAACCTGGAAGGATGGTCATGTTAGGGTTGGAAAATTTACTTTCACTATCTCTATGAAGTTCATTACTAAAATCTTATGGTTTGTCCTCGGAAGGAAAAAGTTCTTTCAAGCCCAATTCAGACTACATTCAAGAGATTGATTGCTTCATGTAAGGTAAGGGGATGCCTAAAATTCTCCATAATGGTTTTGCAAGAGGGGATCTGCCCCATCCTTTCAATGAAATTTCTCATCTTAATCATGGCATATATTACCCTTGAAGGGTGTTATAAAGTGATTTATGGGTATCATTTTCCCATGTTGAATCATGTTAGGAATAATGCAGACCCTTTAATTTCCCCAACTTTTTATTCCTCTCTCTAGGCAAAAATTTCCCAGGTCAGGAAAGGAACTTTCTCCCTACCTCTGCATCAAGGCCTCATCAAATCCATGATCAAGTTAGGTACCCCCCTCATTGGAAAAAATGAAAAATTTAGAGCCTCTACTTTTTAGAATAAATATTGTTTCGGGGGGAAAACAAAGACTCTTGGAAGCTGGGTGGATCACTGCTTAGTAAGGAGGATACATGGAAGTTGGTAGATAAAAGAACCAGATCCCATCTAGCCAAAGAAAGTGTTAAAAAGCAGCATCTTGAGACTAGGACTTCGGAGCCTCAAGAGAATTTGGAATTTATCTCAAATTCAAATGAACATCAGGAAGAGGAAACTGACCATTTTGACTCTGGTGAAAAATAAGAAGAGGAAGCTTTCCATGTGGAAAGTAGTGAGGAGATGGAAATCAATAAAGATGACCATGAATCCTCTGAATCGAAAAGATCTAAAACATACGGAAGGCTATTAAAAGTTTGCATGATCTCAAAAATGTCCAAAAGAACTTGTTTAATACCCAAGATATTGCGGTCAAATCCAATGTTTTCATGAGAGAGTTTGAGAACTGTAGGCTAGACACCAACATCAATAGACACAAGATAAGCATGGTGACCATTGGTCTAAGGGAGTTGTAGGAAAAAATTGAGAAGCTTACATGTATTGTTCTTAGTGAATAATTACAAAATGAAAATGAAATATTCCTAGCCATGGAGAATGATATGTTGAAGATGAAGGGGATTATTCTTTAGATCAGAGATGTTCACATCTTCAATATAAAAGGAACTATTCACCATCTTAAACTCCTTTTTGTGATGAGCCATTCCATGGAGATAGTGAAGAATAAAGAAAAATATGGGTCAGGACCTAAAGTGGAGATAGTTCAATCATATTACCAATTATGGAAATCAACTATTGTTAGCTTGCTTAAGGAATGGAATGGATGCATGCACATGGTGGGTGAATAGATCAATGAATGATGGTGGTTTCTTTTTTGGTGGATGGTTTTTATGTTTTTTTGATCTTGATGTTAGTTCCTTGTCTTTTGTCGTTAGTTATTATGTTATAGGCCTTTAGGATTTTATTTTCTGGCATTGTTTCTTTGTGTGGATCTGTGGATCTAAGAGGGTTTCAATGGCCATCCCCTTGAACCTTCTCTGTTGTTCTAGAAAACTTTATACGGGTAGGGCCCCCTCAACCCTCCTTTACCTATTATAAAAAAACAAAACATATTTCCATGGGGTTAATATACTTCGTTTCTTTTTAAACAAACCAAAGAATTAAAACTTCATTGTAGTTTGTTCACGCGAACCATATGAAAGACAAGGTAAATTACATAATCCCTAGAGGAAAACTTGATTAATTGTAGTAAAACATGGGATTCGTGAACAATCATCAATCATTGAGCCTCTCTAACAATTGGTCATATGAGCGAGAGGTAGATTTTACGTATCAATTGAGCTTTGCTATTTTTTAACTTTTTATTTTTTTATTGAAAAATGAGTAAGATTACAATATCAAAGTATATGGTAGCCCAAAAGGATAAAAGATACAATAATTCTAAAACAAACCACTACAAATGAGAGGAGAAGTAGTGATCAAAGCCCCCGATAAATCACTAAGAGGCCCTACAACAGGTTGTCATAATTCAACTAATTCTCTAGTTTTATTTATTAACTCTTCATCATTGTCCACCAGGAACTTTAGTTGTGCTTTGATTAGCTTCATCTGCTTCTATAGATTTTCATTATGAAGAAAGGTTGAATGCAAAACATGTTTCATGGAATATAACTGAAGCAAAAATTCGGAGTAAAGTCTCTGAATAACAATTATCTGAGGAGTAATGTTTTTATAGAAGCAATAATTACATCTATTTTTCCAAATATGCTTAATTGTAGTTTGTCTAAAAGATTCAGAAATCACATTGTTTGATATTCCCAATCCCAGAAGGGTCTTTTTCCAAGACAACTTGCACAAAAATTATGTTGACACGTCAAACTATATTTGATTCTAGAGAGATTTGGCATATTTAAACTACTTCCAAAATGCATGCATGATAGTTTCTTTCTTATTATAGAAGGGTCTGGACAATTTAAACTTTTGCAAGAACCCAAGTCTATCCACAACTGGAAGCTTGTAATGAATAACTCTCCAATCTAAAATTTGGGCACTAGACTCAACCTTCGATCTCCATACATTAGAGCATATTTCAATCCAATTTTTTTCACACATCTTACAATTCTATTTTATTTATGTATTTAAGGTTATCGATTGAACATTGTTTCATTTGTTAGAGAAGATGAAGACATGAATGGAATTTGTTGGAAATAAAAAGATGGGAATCAAATACCTACATGTCTAGCACATATTTCATAGCTCATATTGTTACCACCCAAATAATATTTTCTATTTGTGCTTCACTTTTTCGTCTTGATCTCACTCGCATTATTCATATGAGTGTGATTTTAGCTTAAAGGTGCCAAAATAAAAAATGGGAAAATTGCAATAGGTTCCAGGTTCGAAACCCAACCACATTGTTTACCTTTAGTAGCACTTTGTAGTCCCTCTTTTCAGTTTCAAGCTTGAGTATTGTCGAAAAACAGGAGCCCCTCCAATGGTTGGTTATATGAGTGATAAGTAGATTTTATCAGCCAATCACACTTTCATATTTCTTAGTTTTAGTTTATTACAACATCAAGGTTTTCAATTAAATGACATTTAATTTGTTAGATAAGCTAAAGACATGAATGGAAATTTGGAAATAAAAAAGAGGGAATTACATACCTGCATGTCCCACACCTATTCCAGTGATTGTTAACTTTTTTATGTTTTTTGTGTTTCCCTCTCTATTTGTCATCGTTGTGAAGTTCAAAACTTTTAAATTTATATGTGAATCTATTTCAGACCTGGACATTACATGTACATTGATGGTTTATTGCAATACGATTGTTATTACATGTACCATCATCAAAATTTATAATATCCACATTACTTATAAGATCAAAAATCAAATGCATTACATGTTTTCATTGACTATTAATTTGGGAAATTAGGTAGGCTTCATAATTTTAGACAAATCAAGTTTTAAAACATGTTTCAAAAATACAAACTATTCTTTAGAAAAGACCTTCCTAGTAAATCATACAACTGTTTGTTGTTTTGAACGTATATGTAGTTGATTTGGGTGACCACTACTGACGTCTTTATCTATGTGTGCCCAAACATCATACGACCTACACATTGCAGTAAAACATAACTCAGTGGATAATTTTAAAAATCTCTCCTTGTAAATTAAAGAATAATTTACACTCAACAACATACGAAAGTGTATGAAGTTTTAGTCTAAAAATTTTGCTAGGCAGATAAAACCTATATGTCGATTATAAAACCAACCTCTAGAGTGGCTCAATTATTGACGATTGTTCATGTATAACCTATTTTCTTGCAATTAATCAAGCTTAGAACTAGAAAAGGGGGCTACAAAGTGTTACAAGAAGCAAGAATTTTGGTTGGGTTTCGAACTTGTAACTTATTAGATTTTCTCCCATTTTTTATTTTGGCCCCTTTAAGTGAAAATTGCACTCATGTGAATAATGTGAGCGAGATTGAGATGATAAAATGGAGCACATATAATATACATTATTTTGGTGTTACAATTTAAGCATAGAAAAGGTGCGAGACATGTGAGTATTTAATGTTCACTTTTTTATTTCCAATTTTCCATTGATGTCTTCATTTTATCTAACAAATCAAATGTTGTCTAATCGAAAACCTTGATGTTGTACAAAAATAAAATAAAAAATAGCAAAGCTTGATTGGTAGAAAAAATCTACTTGTTTCTCATATGACTCATTGGAGGGGCTCAATTATCAAGGATTGTTCACGCATGGCTTTTTTTCCTGTAATTATTCAAGCTTAAAACTGAAAAGAGGGGATATAAAGTGCTATAAGCAGTAAGTAGTGTGGTTAGGTTTCTAACCTGGAACATATTATATTTTCACTATTTTTTATTTTGGCCCCTTTAAGCTCAAATTACACTCACATGAATAATGCTAGCAAGATCGAGACAATAAAAGGGAGCGCATATAGCAGATATTATTCGGGTAGGAACAATATGCATTGTGGAATAGGTGCAAGACATGTAGGTATTCAATTCCCACCTTTTTATTTCCAAATTTCCATTCATGTCTTCATCTTATCTAACAAATTAAATGTCATCTAATCAAAAACCGTGACGTTAAGAAAACAACAAAGCTCAATTGGAAAACAAAATCTATGTGTCGCTCATATGACCAATGTTTCTAGGGGCTCAATTATGAACGGTTGTTCATGCATCCCCTATTTTCCTACAACTGACTCGAGCTTCCCATTGGTAATTGTGTGGTTTTGTCTGTCTTTTGTATCAAATGCGTGAACACAATATAAGGAAGTTGTAAGTCTTCGATTTGATTTTTAAAAATTTAGGTATCTTGACCCTCTGAAAATATATTTCGTTGTTAGATAAGATAATATTGTTGAAAGTTTGAAAAAAGCTTATGCTTTTTTAATCTTTAATATATTATACAATCTACTGCTTGCCCATATGACCAACCATTGTAGGGGCTCAATTCTCAATGATTATTTTTACATCACATGTTTCCTACAATTACTTGATCTTACAACTAAAAAGGGGGGTTACAAAGTGATACAATAAGCAAGCATTACAGTTGTGTTTCATGGATTTCCCTGATTTTTTTATTTTGGCCTCTTTGAGCACAAATCCACGCATGAATAACGCAAGTGAGCTTGAGGCATTAAAGTGGAGCACATATAGCATATCTTATTTAGGTAGGAACAATCTAAACCATGGAATATGTGTGGGACATGCAAGTATTTAATTCCTATCTTTATATTTCCAAATTTTCATACATGTCTTCAGCTTAGCTAAAAAATTAAATGTTATTTTATCAAAAGACTTGATGGCAAACATTTTATGTTAGTAATTGTTGACGGATGACATAATCAAGACCATTGATGAGGGAAACCCTAATTGCTACCCTAATAGCTAAAGAGAAACCATAATCGCAATTGTGCATAAAATCGCTACCTTGGGATGCCAAGTCCACTCCATATATCCATGTCTCCAAAGTGTCTAGTGTGATACATAAGTGAATTGCCCTTACATTAACGTGTGGTCTAACTACCCAAAAAACAAAAAATCTAAGATTGTAAATAACTTTTGACATTGGTAGTATTGATCGACCACTCCTTGCACTCTAAGATATTTACATAGCACGATGTCTCAATGACCTGCACATTGCACCAGCATTCTCCTTCAAATGATTAAAAAAATGGCGCTTGGTCATAAGAAAGAAGAGTTTCACATTAGTTTCATATATGGCCTTCTCCTCCCTCAAATCCATTCTTCATTATCTATCTTCCTCCTACAATGTTTCTCTCCCTCAAGCTTAACTTCTTCAACACATCCCCTTCAATGTCTCAATTGCACCGTTTATGTATGATTTCTAGTTAAGATGGAATTAGTAAACATACAACAAAAACACAACCATGTTTCCCATCTTGGTGTGTGTGACATGCCTAGTCATCATCCACATCACCTGGTGAGTCATCTCGCCTTGCGAGAGTCATAGGTCTTAGGAAGTCAAATGACAAGTGTCAGATTCTGTCATAGAATCTGTCATTGTCATTTGCATCAGTGCGTCATAGGAGTTACATTCCTTATTTGGAATTGTAACTCCTCCTTTAGTGGCATCATATGTCAGTCATGTCATATGCATCAGTGGCGTCATTGATATTCTTTCCTTGTTTAGGCATGGGGGTTACACAACACCCCTATTTGTACTTCCTTTTTTCAATCTATGAGTATGAGCAGACCTGTTTTCTTATTTGCATTTTCTTTCCATTGTTCGAATCTTGCTTATTGCGTTGGAGCTTGACGTTACCATCGGAGTGCAACTTCGTTGTGGTGCATTGTTTTTGACATCGGTTCTCGTGAATCCCTCTTTCATGGTATCAGAGCTGGTTTCGGTAAAACGTGCACTCTTCATTTATCAAGTTGCTTATTACTTCTGGTTTCTTCTTATTTCCTCGTGCAAGTTTTTTCGATTATTATTTTGGAATTGTATTGCTCACCTCGTATTGAGGTTTCAACAGTTGCAAGTTTGAGGTATTTAGTTGGTTTGCTTTATCATGGGTTGTTGAGTTCGTTCAGGATTGCTTCTATTCTTGTGAGCTCATTTTTACTCTGGCGTGGACCTATGGTTTTTTGTCTTGAGGTTACCTTTGCATTGGTGAACCCGCTACTTGGGCACATTTTGATTTAGAGGCTCGTTTTTTGGTTTACTAATGCATTGCTTTTTGCATGCATTAGGTTTTAATACCTCTTGCCTCGAATCTCTGCTTGTGTGCAAATTCATTCTCGTGCATTGGTCATTAAACGAATTGCTTGTTCGACTCACATTGGTTCATGTACTCGTGTATGCTCAGGCTGTTGTGTTTGGCTCCATCTCTTGAGCATCCATGGCCATTGTTCATTGTGTCTTTGATAATCACTCTCGGATGTTTGGCCTCTGTTTCAACTAGCTCATGTTTTTACACTGACCTACAACACTTTGGCTTCTGAAATGGTTATCATTCATGCATCTCTGGCTCAGGAGGGTCTAGCTTGCACTATCCACGACTGCACATTCTCAAGGATTGCTTCTCTATGGACAATATTTTGTATTGACATTGTGCTTGGGGCCCTTCTTTGCACATACCATGGATTGACTTCTGTCTTGCACTGGTTATTGTGTTCTACTATTGTTCTTCCCTATGTTGGTTTCACTCAGTTTTGGTCTACTGTGCACTGGTGTCATGACCGACTCTGCCATACTGCATTCACTTTTGTATCCACGTTTTACTTGGTTTGCCCTTATTTGGATCTCTATTATTCGTTTGGTCTCTTGCTCGTTCCCAAGTCTTCAATTGTATTGTCTGCAGCCTCGTTTCATTTACCTGCTGCCCTCTTCCGGTCTGGTTTTCCACCTGCATGTGCATAGATTTGTGTGTTTTACTCTTGCATTGGCTCTCTGTGGTTACTCTGATTGCCCTCCTTGGCTCCTTCTCTACAGTGATTGACTCTGTCTTTGACTCACGAGCTCCGCTATTCATGGTTTGAATATTTCTGCAACCTGCTTGAGTGAAACGCTTTTTGTTGTGTATTATTGTCATTCATGGAGGTGCTCTGCACACTTCCCTCTCATTACTTTAACCTGCAACCACGTGGAATCTCCTAGATATCCCTACACAACCTTTTCTCGAAATTTCCTTTACCACGATTAAACTATCGACTTTGCAGTTTGGTACTCACCTCATGGTCATTTCTCACCACCTTGAACCTTGTGGTTTAGCTTTGCATGTGACCAGTACACACTCTGACACCTGGCACATTGACACGTGGACTCTGTAATTAACACAGCTCAGAGAACGAACTGACCCAACGTGGACTTGACAACCTGGGTTTCAACTTGACTCAACTCAGCTTGGTCCATTATCCTTTTAGAATTGATTATTGGTAAAATCAATCTCTCCTTTTAAATATTTTAAGGTGTAAAACATTTATTTCATTGGCATTGTAAATTTTTTTGGGCTCTTTTTGCTTGTTTTATTATCCTTCCTTCGAGTGTCGAAGACGGAGGGTGAGGTCCAGGGTTGGCAGGAGGCTAATCCCCCCTCATAATTAAAACAAACCCTATCTAAAATTTGATGTCATTTCCAACGAGCATACATACGACACCCTTTGCATGCATTTAGGGCACCTTTTTAATCCGTTTGCAGGCTTATTAGCATTTTTCCATCAGTTGCGGGAATTGTTTTTTGCTATAACTTTTGACTCGTTGCTCGGTTTTGAGCACTTCTTTAGTCAAAGTTGCATGTTTTTTTGCACTCTAGATGATGGGATTATCATTTTTGTAAATGCACTATTTTATAAAGTGCCACATTCTGGGGGGTGTCTTTGTATTGCTTAATTTAGCTCATTTCGAATCATCTTGAGCTTTGTTCTATCCCTTTTATTGCTTGTGGACTTGTGAGCGCGTCCGCCACAGTCTTACAACAAAGGGATTCTTTCGTGTGACGTGAGATGCTATTTCTCACAAGGCTTTCTCTTCCCCTTCTTGTTTTCACTCGTTCTTGTGCTTGCTTACGGTGTCGAACTGTTGCGCCCAACGAACCTTGATTGTTGTCTCCACTCTTGCGTGTTATTATGCTGATTGCAAGGTGAGTGACAGACTGGTTCTCGGCACACAGTCGCATCTGATTGTAATCAACACACTAAACTATAAAGTGCCACAAAAAGGGGGGTTAAACTTGTATTCCTTGGAGGCTCCTCTCATCATGGACATTGAATTTCATCGCTCCGTTGTTCAACTAGGACCAGGAAACTACCTACAATGGAAGAATGGAATACTCGATCATTGCATTATGTACAACTTGTTACCACATCTTCTTGGGATGGCACCTGAACCTATTGACCACATTCATCACCAAAATTGGTTGAACGAGAATGACATGGCATACGGGCTTCTTTGTCTTACTATACCGGAGGACCTTCAATGTCGAATAGAATTCACAGAGTCTGGCACCAAGCTTGGACTTTCATTCGAAATTTTCATGGAGACTTTGATCCTCCTTCATCTAGTTATGGATCTTATGATGATCTTGCATCCATGGAGGAAAGTGAGTTCACTGATACTTTTTCTTATGAAGGGCCACCCACACATATTTCTTCGTGTGATGACAGTTCCACTGACACAGACTCGCTTGGTTCTACTTCTGATGATGAGGATTGTGCACCCAGTTCTGATGTCGAGAGTACTACAGAGGACTCTTCTCCTCCTTCTCTCACTATTCCAGAGAGTGTTGACACATCCCACATCTCATCAGATATTGAGCAGTCTCCTATACAGTCTCATACAGTCATCACACCCACCTCTTTTCCACCTTCAGTGTTTGAGGCCCCTTTCACTCCTCCACCTTCATTGGATGACTCATACCTATCTGACATCACTCTTCTGTTTGTTGAGCCCCCTCATTGGGATGAGTATCTGCCTGACCTTAGTCATCTTTTTGCAGAGTACACTTGTGATGTACTACAGGTTCCTCATCCATCTACAGGTATTTCAGAGGAGTTCATCATCTTCGTTGTTGGGAGTGCCCCTTCTGGGACTCTTACCACTTCCACTTTTCTGGAGACCTTCATTGATCCACCCTTGCTTGTGGATCCATTTTCTGTTGTGGGGGATGTTTTGTTGCCTTCACATCAGTTGGACATCCTTTCTACAGGTGTTCACCCTTCATACTCTGACAGTTCTGCACTCGTGACATTACCTTCGGTTCCTTTGCACTCACTTGCTAGACCTATGTCACACTTTCGTGGACCAGACTCAGAGTTCTTCATGCTGCTACCTTCGGTTTCCTTCACGGAGTGGGCAGACTTCCAGCACGTCATTTTTGTCCTTCCTAAGGGTAGGCACACAGTTCGGTGTGGATGTTTCTTTAGTCTACTTCAGTCCAGAGGACTTCTTAGAGGATCTCATGATCGACATCCATCCTTCTTCTTCTCTTTTTCATCTTTCCGAGAGACTTCTTAGAGTTACAGAGTTCAGATCCATCCATGAGATATTCTCTTGTGACATCCCTCTTCTTTTTGTCTCCCTCTTCTTCTTCTCTTCTTCTTTCCAAAAAGATGTTGTTTGTATATGGGCACCTTATCAGGCCTTTAGTTGTCGGGCCCCATTGACACATCTTTCTTAGTTGTCTAGGGGAGTCTTCTTTTCTATTCTGGCTTACCATTACCTCTTCCCCGGCTTCAATGAAGGGGGGGGGGGGGTGTTGGTGTGTGTGACATGCCTAGTCATCATCCACATCACCTTGGTGAGTCATCTCACCTTGCGAGAGTCATAGGTCTTAGGAAGTCAAATGACAAGTGTCAGATTCTGTCATAGAATCTGTCATTGTCATTTGCATCAGTGCATCATAGGAGTTACATTCCTTATTTGGAATTGTAACTCCTCCTTTAGTGGCATCATATGTGTCAGTCACGTCATATGCATCAGTGGCGTCATTGATATTCTTTCCTTGTTTAGGCATGGGGGTTACACAACACCCCTATTTGTACTTCCTTTTTTCGATCTATGAGTATGAGCAGACCTGTTTTCTTATTTGCATTTTCTTTCCATTGTTCGAATCTTGCTTATTGCATTGGAGCTTGACGTTACCATCGGAGTGCAACTTCGTTGTGGTGCATTGTTTTTGACATCGGTTTTAGTTATAGTAAGAATTATCAATTTATAATTGTTATTGTTATGAAACTACATATAATAATTATAAACTTGTAATTAATATTTAATATTATTTAACAATAACTATTCATTTATTATATTAATAATGTCTACAATAATTAAATTTTGTTATAAAAATTGTAACCAAAAAATTGTCCATTAAATTTTATTTTAAATATAGTTGTTATCAAAAAAACATATCCGAAAAATAATAATACCACATGTCAATTAAACATTTGCTTTAAAAAATACCAAAAAAAAACAATCTCATTACGAAGAACCCTTATAAATATAAGTAATTAAGGCTCAAACATTTATACAATTTTTTTAATTGTGTTATACACAAATATAAAATAACAAAAAAATACTCACTCAAAATATATGAATAAATACAATAATTATGGTTTTATAAACTTAAATTAGAGTTATAGGAGTGAGGCATTAGTACCTGAACACCCTAACTTCTAAAGTTTCCATGGCCACCTTATACATGTACATTTTGATTTTATATAAACAACGCATTTCATCTGTGACTTGGACAACTCACATCACAAGGTATCTTAAATTGCGATAAAATGAAGGCAAACCAACAATTGTTCGGTAATAATTCAATAAATTTGATGTTTTCACCAATTATTGTATGTATTCAAACTAATAAATATTGTCTTGGATGCTTAATCAATAATGCAGGAGTTGTGGCACATTCTTTAATATTTGAGAGGATGTTCACGAAAAGTTTGGTACATGGTTTTTATTAAATAATGAATGTAATTCCCATTGTTTAACCGAAACCACCATTACCCAAACACTATTTGATCACTTTTTCTCTAGTACTATGTGACTGTAGTCTTTTTATTACCTGCTCTCTCTCTCTCTCTCTCTGCTAATTTCTTTCGTTGTGGTCCTATTTGAGCATAAAAGCTAGTTGGTTGTATCCCAACCATGAAAGAGGTAATCAAAGATTTGTCAAGATTTTCATGCACGATTTTGGTAGGAAGAATGATATAATACATTGTAGGAGTAGAAAATACAAGATTTAATGATATAATACATTGTAGGAGTAGAAAAATAGAATAAATTTATCAAATGGACATCAAAGGTAAAAGAGTCGTCAAAGCTACACACCTTCATCTAATGATATTGACTAAGTTTCTTAACAATGTTTAGAGCGGTGGTATAGCCGTGATACTTTATGAAAAATTTCACTTGTGTTTATAATCTATTTTTTTAAGTGTTTGGACCCTTCAATTTAGCATTCAATTTTATTCTTCTTCTGTAAGAGTTTCAAATTTCAGATCTTATTCGATATACACAATATTTACGATACTATTTTCATAAATAATACTCATATTACTAATCTACCTCTAGTAATCAATGGGGCACATATAACATCAAAATTGCTTCCAACTAGCAATCGCACATGAACTGTACGATGGAAACGCCGAAAGGGATCTAATTAAAAAGTTAAATTGTATGGGGAGGGAGAGTGGGAGATGAAGAGGATGAAAGTTATAGTGGAGAGTATGACATTTACTGTGTCAATTGTTTGATATAAAAAGTGCATATGGTGTGCAAGGGGTTAAGGCAATGTATTTTGGAGATATTTAAGAATGCAAAGAGATGTTGATCAATACTAATGATGTCAATAGTTTACAATTTCAGCTCTTGCATTTTACCGATAGTTAGAAAACTTATAAAGGTAAGGGGAAATCACTTGCATGCTTCAATGGTTAATGTAGAGACAAGGATATGTGGAAGGGACCTCAAGGTAGGGGTTTCATACACTATTGTGATTACAGATTCTATGTAGCTATCAGGTAAATGAACATGGTTTGTGTCTAGCCTTGAGGCATGCAATGTTTTCATGTGTGGACGATGGAGGTGAAGTACACCATCAAAGTGTGTCAGGAGACGCAACATGTTTTTTTCGACTTACATTGTTCCCATTCAATAAATATTTGGCATGTTCCACTTTATCATCTCGAATTCGCCCACATTATTCACATGAGTGAAAATTGTGTTTAAAGGGACCAAATTTAAAAAATGAGGAAAACCCAATTAACCTCCCTTTTAAGTTTTAAGATCGAGTAATCGCAAGAGAATAGTTAGTGCACAAGCAATTAGAATGTTGTAAATTAAAAGGGGGAAAATTAAATACATGTATGTCCCACACGTAATCCATGAAGCAGATTGTTCCTACCCAAATAATATTTAATATATGTGCTCCACTTAACCATCTCAATTTCATGCACATTATTTACTCTAGTGCAATGTGAGCTTAAAAGGGCCAAAGTAAAACTTTGTGAGAATTAGATAGCAATTTGAAATCCAACTGCACTGTTTAGTTCTTGTAGCACTTTGTAGGCACACTTGTCAGTTTTAAGCTCGAGAAAGTATAGTAAAGCAGGCGATGAAGGAACAGTCATTGGTATTTGAGCCCATCCACGGAATGGATGTGCAGGTTACATGTAGATGTTATTTGACAATCGAGCTTTGTTTTTTGTCATTTTACATTTTTATGGCGTAAAGGTTTTTGATTGGCACAACATTTAGTGTGTCAATTGTTTGAAAGAAAAAATGCATACGATGTGCAAGGGGACGAGGAGACGTATTTTGGAGATATCTAAGAAGGCAAAGAGAGGTCAATCACTATTTCTGGATGTCAATAGTCGTTTGTAATTTCAGCTCTTGTGTTATATGGGTAGTAAGAACATAAGTAAATGTAAGGGAATTCACTTGTGCATTTCAAAGCCTAATTTAGAGAAAGGATATGTGGAGTGAACCCAAAACCCCAGGTTAGGGGTTTCATACACATTTGCAATTAGAGTTTCTTTGTAGCTATCAGGGAAACAAATAGGGTATGTCTCTTTCCATGAGGCACTTAGTTTTTCTAGGTGTGGACAATTGATGTGGGAGCATAAATTTTGGAGACCATAACTTTTGATCCAACCGTTGGATCATCTTAAAATATCCCAAAGAGGTAGATATTGATTAGTACCATGTCATGACCACCTTTCTAATGAAGGGTGGGTTCCATTTGGGCATATTTTTGGGGCCAATTCCTTCGTCTAGCGCTCTAAAATTGGCTCCCAAGTTTTTTTTGGTATTGTCTAGAACTTAGATTTTTAATATCTTTTACCCTGCTTTATGGAATAAGCCAAAATTTTGCGTGAGCCTTCAGTTATGAAGGTATATTTGGCACGCAAAATTTAGGGCCCATCTGAGGTGTTTTTTATTTTAGGGTTTTTTGTGTTTTAGGGTTTTTCAGAGTTTTAGGGTTTTTCTTAGAGATAGAGGAAATAAAAGGCATATTGTAAGGTTGTAACAATTTAGTGTGGATTCATGAATGAGAGGGAATTTGTTTTGAAGTTTCATGAGTTTTAGAAAAAATTGTGTGTTTTGGAGGCATTTTGGCCTCTTGCAGTTGGATCCACATCAACAATGTAGGTGAAGTACACCTTAGAAGCGTGAAGAGAAATGGATCGTGCTTTTGGAAAGGAGGATGCTTCGGAGGGAGGTCTGCTCAGATGGAAACTCGGAACCTAGCGTAACTCCCACATGATCAGGTAAAGAGGATGCGTACAAGGAATATTCAAGGAAGATGAAGACATGAATTGAAAGTTAGAAATAAAAAATGCAAAAATAGATACACGCATGCCCCACACTTATCCCATGACTTAGATTGTTCCCATCCGAATAATATTTGTTATGTGCTCTACTTTTTCTTCTTGATCTCACCCGCATTATGCACATGAATGCAATTTGTGTTTAAAGGTATCAAAATTTGAAAATGAGGTAAAACCTAATAAATGTACTTTTCAATTTCAAGCTCGATTACTCGAAGGGGAACATGCAATGCAAGAATAATCATCGATAATTGACCCATGATAGTGGTTGGGCATATGAGCGAAGGGTGGATTTCATTGCCATTTGAAAGAAGGATTTTTAAATTAAAATGTGGGAATTAAACACATCCATGTCCTACACCTTTTCCATGACTTATTTTGGAGATATCTAAGAACGTAAAGAGTGGTCGATCAGTAATCTCGATGTCAATAGTTTGTTGCAATTTCAACTCACTTTTTTGGGTAGTTAAACACAAGTAAATGTTAGGGGACTTCGCTTGTGCATTTCAAGGGATAATTTAGAGATAAGGATATGTGGAGTGGACCTAAAACCCTAGGGTAGGGGTTTCTTTATAGCTATCAAGGCAATAAATAGGGTTTTTATCTAAATGTGAGGCACATAATTGTTCCTGGTGTAAACGATGTAGGTGAATTACACCTTAGAAGTATGAAGGGAAATGGAACATGCTTTTGGCAAGGAAGATGCTCAGGGGGGAGGTTTGTTGAGATGGCAACCCGACATATAGGATTACTCTCGTAGGATTAGGTAGCAAGGAAGAGTAAAAGGAATGTTCAAGTAAGATGAACACATGAATTGAAGGCTAGAAATAGAAACATGAGAATTAAATAAATGCATGCCCCACACTTATTTCATGGCTTAGATTGTTCCCACCCAAATAATATATGTTGTGTACTCCACTTTTTTGTCTGATTCTCACCCCCATTATACAGATAACTGCAATTTGTGTTTAAAGGGACCAAATTTTCAAAATGAGGACAACCCAATAAATGTTCGTGTTCAGTTTCAAGCTCAAATACTTGCAGGGGAACATGTGATGCACAAACAATCATCGATGATCGAGCCACAATATTAGTTGGCTCTATGAGCGAAAGGTGGATTTTATCTGCCATTCAAAAGAGTTTTTTAATGTGGGAATTAAATACCTGCATGTTCGACACATATTCCACGAATTGGTAAAAACGAGGGAATTAATTCCCTGCATGTCCCACAACTACTCCTCGACTTAGATTGTCCCTACCCAAATAATATATGTTGTGTGCTTCGTTTTTTGGTCTCGATCTCGCACGCATTATTCAAATGAATGCAAATTGTGTTTAAAAGGCCCAACGAATGTACTTTTCAATTTCAAACTCGAGAACATACATGGGAATAGGGGATACATGAACAATCATCGATAACTGAGCCACTCTAGTGGTTGGGCATATGAGCGAAGGATGGATTTTATCTGCAATTAACCGTAATCCGTCTCAGAAAGCAGTTGCATTAACCGTAATCCCTGCCAAAAAACCTTAATGTCCATTACCTTCGGAGTCCTCCCGCTTAGTGGCGATGACGAGAAGCTGAAACGGATCCCCACGTTATTTAACTTGTGGACAACGCGAGCTATTATAGAAACAATGTCGTATGCATAAAAAGAGTATATATTTATTTTTGGGGGCTTGTCTTCCTCTTGTTCGGGAAATTCAGCTGTGAATTTGTTCCTCCATCTATTAGCAAAATGAGCAGAGACGAAAATATAGGTTTTGGTTCCTAGGGTGCCATCCACGGAATCGATAATGGAAGAGTACAATACATCTAGAACGCTATTAAACCCATTTGTAATAATCCACACGTACTCTTCATCCATCATTCCAATATCTTTAACGACCGAGAAGAGAGATAAGCCCGGCTCGAAAGACATATGGACCACGATAACCCACGGCTGCATCGTCTTAAGCTTGTAAATTTTCGCTCTTATGAAAACTCTCATGTAGGAATGGGGCATCTGTTTGAAATCTGGGACGCTACTTATAGGAGGGCATCGCTTAAAGGCAAGAGCACGTCGGTATCGTAATCGACATAGATAGCCACAACTTGCATCCAGCCGTACTGTTACAATTACCTTCATTTAAACAATGTCGTTGTGCGGCAGGTGGAGAAAGTATGGGAAGCGATGGAAAGAAAACATGGGATCCGTTGTAGAGAAGGAAAACATGGGGACCTACGCCGCATCACATAATTGCGCTACGAATCCTGCTTCTTGAGATGTATGCGGCCCTATTATTACCACCATTCTGCTCTACAACAACTCCACGCCTACACTAATATTTTAGTTACATACAAGTGAAATCCTTTAATGAAAATATCAAATAGGTAAAGGATTAGTTTTAGTACCGGCTGAAGTTGCACGCACTGGATGCCCTCGTGAATCCTGAAAGTAAAGCACCAGGGGCAACTAACTAAGATTATTTTGAGGTCGTTGATACGACGCAGAGCATGGACGGTCAAGATTACAAATGTTGGCAAACCCTGCCCATGCTTTCTACTTGTAAACACGCCTTTCAGCATAATAACAACCAACTAGAACATGTTCTTAGGACCCATTAGTCGCTTCCCCTCCTATGAAATATCCCTAATGGGATACCACTTAAAAATGCATAAAATATATGAAAAAAATGCAGCAAAGCAAGATACTGATTTTACCAGATTTTTACTGTTGGGACAGCGAACTAAAGAAACTTAATATTTATCAAAATGTCCTCCCGAATTACTTGAAAACTTGAAGAGGGCTTGATATTATTATAGATGACATAATAAAACTGTTTTTGGACTTTTACAGAGATTAAACTGCTGCCAGAAAAAGCACAACATGCCCTAGATAGCGGGAAAACTACAGAGCCTCGTAACTCTCCAAATACCGAAGTAAAAATTAAGGGTTTTTGGAAATAACAATGACAGATATAAGAAATAGTATTTCCACCTTCAGATATGGGAATGGCCGACTAGAAAACCCTCCAAATAAAGGTTGCACCTTCAGATCTGGTAATGGCCATCTGGAAAACCCCTAAATAAAGGTTGCAAGTCGCCTCGCTAGGAATGAGGTCGGAAAATGATGGAGGCACCTTCAACGTGTTGCCACGTCCAGCCCAAACGGCTGCCGTGAATCTGATCTAGAGCCCCTTTGTTTATCTTCCCCAAATGCCCTCAAGATCCTCGAGATCCTTCCTCTAAAACCTCTGTTAATGTCTATGCCGCACGGCCCTGAAAGCGGCTCCAAATGACAGACTAGGGTAGATCTCTCACTACCGAAGAATGCCCTGCTAGCTAGGGACAGATCTCTCACCACCAAAGCTAGGGTCCCTGTGGGATTTGACTCCACAAGCTGTAGATGCGCAACATCTGCAGTTGCACGAGAATGGGTCAGTAAAATGTATATGCCAAAGTGCTCTCCTTTCTCTCCCAGCTCCTTATATACAGTCCAAGGCAAAAGAGCCCCAATAGACCAAGACGCATTTCATTCCACGGAGGGGTCAATAAAATAAAAGTAATTGAAGTTACTTTTTCCTGTTTAAGTCACCAAGGTCCAAAGTGACCCCCAAACGCCAAACACGACTATTAGTACCATGCGGCCCCTTCTCAGTAGCCCCTAGCGTCCCCCGCCCCTTGGATATGACCACGGCTTGGACTCGCTTGACCCGTAGGCCTTTGACGCAGGAAAATGGGAAATTACAGCCCTCCCTTCCCGAGAAATGCTTGACCCTAAGCATTACCCTATCATGCTGTAACCACTGAATACTACGTCGTAAGTTTCTCCACCTCACCCTACCGTCCACCAAGGATCTGTGTAATCCAAGGTAACCACGAAACTGTGAAATAGAATGATACCCAAACCGTCTCTCCATTGGTGCCCACACCGAAATTTCCAATCGGTCTAATCCTTGCCAATGCAAGGTTGCCATCATGAGATCACTCACGACCTCTCCAACCAACTCCTGGGTATGAAAGTTCACTCTGAATCCTGTAGAATCCCCCTTATCAGCCTGTGAAACAACTTGTTTACGTGCAAATGGTGTTAACTCTCTTACCTAACCTGCGCTCGTGTGAGAGTCAGGCTCCTCATATTGTATCTCGATGTGTCCTGTGGGGGAAAAGTCTCAAGACTCCAGCAGACAGTCAACCGGCAATATCAGCTCCATATAGTCCACCTCCTGCGCTGAATGTGAACCTCCTGAATAACCATGGGTCACTCGTCTCTCCATTGATTAACACATTGGTGAGGTGCTCACCGGGCATAGAAGCAGCAAAAAGCATAGGAGTGTTGTCCCATGTCAATTCATTAAAACATGGTCCCGTAAGCTCAGACTTGTCATAGTGACAAACCATATATGCCTGTATAAAGTTGAGGAGATCCTCCCTCAACCTCTGCCATATGAACCTCTCATACATGACCCTGTAGGTCTCATCGAAGCTCAAGCACCCAATCAAGGAAGAACAATGCACATGTTGCAATATCTCCATCCTCCACCATGAATCTGACACAAGGCTCCATCTTCCCCGAGAGAAGATCATTTCATCCTCCAATCTACCGTTGTCATCATGTATGTGGCCATCCAGAATCTCACAAGAGTGTCGGTTCTTGGAGTACTCAACAAGCAAATGAGATCTTCAGTCTACCAAAACTTCAAATGACCAACATAATGATAAACTCGGATGATCTGAACCTGTAGTCTCAATCTTTGTAACTGTCTCATGTGCAACATTGCTAGTCACACCCACATCCATATATCCTCACCAAGCCGCAACGTACTCTCCATCCCCTCAACTGTAACCACCCTAGGTGCTCTTGTAGGTAATCCCCTCAAAATCACATTTCTACCCTCGGATTTAAACTTTAGCTTCATCCTCTAAAAGTTAGTCTAAAACTCACCAAGGGAGTGAAGCCACTGCACTCTCAGCACTATGTTGGTCTCTCCCATACCAACAATGTGGAGATCATTGGTAACTGTATAGTTACCCATCATGATGCTCACTTGGGAAACCCGTCGTGTGCCCCTCATAGACTCTCCATTGGCTATAACCTCGTTGAGGCCCTCAAAATCCTTTGTTTGTAATCCTCGCCTCTCAACCAATGAAGCATCAATACAATTGTGGGTTGCCCCACTCTCAATCCTAAATTCCTTGTACATCAGAGTACTAGACAATGTGGCTATAATTTTCCGAGGAAAAGCCTCCTCCTCCTTCCCTACATCAGCACTATCCAACGCAACTCCATCTCCATCATCCATCTCATGAGTCTCCATCTCCTCACCTCTGTCACCCTTGCTCTCCTCATAAGTCATCATGGTGTGCTCTATGTCTGCAGCAAATAACCCATCAGAATATGAGTCATCAAATATCTCACTTGTCTCATACCTTGTGATGTCACCATGACCCACAAGAGGTTGCGTTCCTTCACAATTTGATTGCTGCAACAACATGCTTCTTTCTTCACCAATCACATCTTTTGCGATATGCCCTTGTATACCCTGAAATCTGATTTCTTTGTTTTCCTTGAAACTTTTTTGTTTATCCACATGAGGGATGAATGCAAATTTCCCAAAAGATGGAAGCCAATATTTCCAATGAATGATTCCAACTTCAAGTAACCCAAATGTACAAACACATTCAAGTACTTCACATCTCTTAGTGACAATAAAGAAATGAGTTACCTTCTTTGTGCAAGACATATCTTTCCATAGACATAACTCATCAATTCCATGTATGTTGGGAATACACATCATTGCTCCCTCATCATACTTTATTCTCTTTCCCCATATTTTCATTTCACCGTAAATGCAAGAGAAAGGGAAATCAATATTAGAATTCATGCATCCATAAACTTTGTCATAAGGAACTTCATTCCCTTTGTTGTACCCATGGATTCTCGACATGAGAGAAGATAACACATCTGAAATAGCATAATTGGGGCTGCTCATCATACCTTTCCAACTCAAAATTTCTGATATAGGATCAACATTTTCATTCTCCTTTGATTTTTCAACCCATGCATCATCGTTTTTCTTAACATCATGCAACCATTGCATCCCAAAAACAGTCTTACCTCTAGCAAATTCAACCACAATAAATACACCACATACCTCATGTCCTTTCAATATCATGGGCCCCTGCATTATTTTCTTTGCCAACATATGTTTATTGGCTGAATCAAGAGCAATGTGAATGGAAGATGTGTTTATTCCATCTAACAAACCTTGAAACGTGATTATGAGATAGTCTTCCTCAATCATCCAAACATGTAAATGTTGTCCCAAATAATAGAAACATGGCAACAACATAGGAGAACTCAACAAGCTAGGAAGATGGTAACCATTCTCATACCTTAGGATGCTAAAGTCATGAATGCACCTTGAATTCAACTCTTCTTTTTTAACAACAAAGTGCACCTTGATTCTTTGAGCACTTTGAGGACCAAATGCCCCCACTAACCCTTCCAAGGGTTCCATCATGTAGTTGGTATAAAAATCAGTCATGGGCTCTATGAATAAAACATTTTCTCCTCTTTTTATGACTGTTGTTATACACAGTCCAGCAGGGTGAAGATGACTAAAAAATATTCTCTTACCCTTTTTAGCAATCAAAAAACCAATGCTAGTACCTTGAGAGTTACTCTCCCTTCTTAAACCGGAGTCCCCAATGAAGGAATCGTGCTTGCCAACACAAGACACATTTGAATTCTTTCTTTGGCTTATGAAATCAACCACAAATTTTTCAACATCAGAATTGTTAGTTTTGGATAACTACCACATATTACCAGGATTCCATAGCTCATAATGCCCCTGAGCCCTTGTATCTGTTAAGTGAGCTAAAACTTGCCACCATATATCATCCACCAGATGCTCATATACACATAGTTGGAGCAATGGTCCAACAAACTCCATGATGAAGACTTCATCATCTACTATACCATGCATCTCATGATGGAAATAAATTGGAATAGGCAACAATAAATAAGACACATTAGTGTGCTCTTCATACCCTTCAAGGCCATCAATTTCCTCTATGTGTTCAAGATAGACATATGTTGAGCTGCACCCAACATTGTTGCCCGAGTGCCTGTTGAAAGTATCTGAAAGTTGATCAACAGTTGTTGGTTTATAAATTACAGCAGGCTGCAATTTTACATAAGTGTCCATGTCAAGCTCCTCCTCATGTGTCAATTGCTCCATAGAGTCTTCTTTCGAGGGTGTAGTGTTTCTTATATCAATTGCCCTCATCGTTTCCTTGAACTCTTGTATGTGTTGTCTTTCTTGAGTCACTATCAACCTAGTAGCTCTAGCTCTACTATTCTCTTCCTCACACTTTTTAAGAGTTTCCATTACATCCTCCTTGCTTGCACAAACAAGTTTCTTCTCTTGAGCTGGAATAATTTCTCTAACAAGCAAAGTTTCACTAATGCAATTATTTTTCTCGATGGAAATCATACCCTTTTGTTTAGAAGTTTCTTCTACAAACGAGTTCTTTTGTGATTCAGGTACCGGCATATGATGACCTTGTTTGGGCTTGCTACCAATCTTCATCATACAATAATCTGGAAATGGCATATTATCTCTGAAACCCCTACTCAAAGATTTGTACTTCCTCCAACAAGAATCCTCATCAATCACCTGTATTGGCCGCCCTCTATCAGCATTCTCACCATGTTCCTTATTGTCCTTAGGTCTGCTTTGATTCACATTCTGAGTGAGCTGACTCAAATAAAGGTTAGTGGCTTCCTGTTGTTTCACCATGTTGGTGAACATTTCCTTCATAAAACCCCCTTTGAGATCTTTCCAAACCACCATATTTAACCAACACAGGTTGAAGGAACAATAGCTCTGATACCACTGAAATATCTCTAATGGGATACCACTTAAAAATGCATAAAATATATGAAAAAATTCAGCAAAGTAAAATACTGATTTTACCATATTTTTACTATTGGGACAACAAACTAAAGAAATTTAATATTTGCCAAAATGTCCACCCGAATTACTTGAAAACTTGAAGAGGGCTTGATATTATTTTAGAGGACATAATAAAACTGTTTTTGGACTTTTACAGAGATTAAATTGCTGCCAGAAAAAGTACAGCGTGCCCTAGACAGCGAGAAAACTACAGAGACTCATAACTCTCCAAATACCGGAGTAGAAATTAAGGGTCTTTGGAAATAACAATGACAGATATAGGAAATAATATTTCCACCTTCAGATCTAGGAATGGCCGACTAGAAAACCCTCCAAATAAAGGTTGCACCTTCAGATCTGGAAACAGTCGTTTGGAAAACCCCCAAATAAAGGCTTCAAGTCGCCTCGCTAGGAATGGGGTTGGAAAATGATGGAGTTGCCTTCAACGTGCTGCCACACCCAGCCCAAATGGCTGTCGTGAATCTGATCTAGAACCCCTCTGCTTATCTTCCCCAAATGCCCTCAAGACCCTCGAGATCCTTCCTTTGAAACCTCTGTTGATGTATCTGTCGCACGGCCCTGAAAGTGGCTCCAAAATGACAGACTATGGTAGATCTCTCACTACCGAATAATGCTCTGCTAGCTAGGGATGGATCTCTCACCACCGAAGCTAGGGTCCCTGTGGGATTTGACTCCACAAACTGCAGATGCGCAACAGCAACAACTACACGAGAATGGGTCAATAAAATGTATATGCCAAATTGCTCTCCTTTCTCTCTCAGCTCCTTATATACATTCCAAGGCAAAAGAGCCCCAATAGAGCAAGACGCGTTTCATTCCACGAAGGGGTCAATAAATAAAAGTAACTAAAATTACTTTTTCCCGTTTAAGTCGTCAAGGTCCAGAGTGACCCCCAAGTGCCAAACACGACTATTAGTACCATGTGGCCCCTTCTCAGTAGCCCCCAGTGTCCCCCACCCCTTGGATATGACCACGGCTTGGACTCGCTTGACCCTTCGGCCTTTAGCACAGGAAAAGGGGACATTACATCCTATTCACTTTAAGAGAGATCAATAATCATGGAAACATCGCAGCCAAACTTCAAAATACAAAAAAGCATATGGTGGTTGCAATCTTAATTTACCATGGTAAACCTCTAGCTAACCCAACTCTTATCAGTCACAAACTGAACCTCTAGTGTCAATCTAGCTCCACCACCTAATGAAATACACCAACACCCAAAAATTATATAATCTCAAAGAAATACCTCCATAAAAATCCATGGAGTTACTTCAATGATATCTATAAGCCTTGAGCGATACAAGGCTGCCAAATAACATTGAGTCTACATACTTGGCATCCACCGTCAATATTTTACAAGAATATGAACAACAAATATCATTTAGGAGGATTTCCCACCTAAACACGTATATCATGAGCAGCAACCCCCTCCATGGGACCCATATAGTCTCACTACTTGTTGTCACAAAGGAATGCACCCTTAGGGAGTGGTGTGATGTCTCCCCTTCCAATTGACAAAATTAAAACACTCCTAGACTATGGGTGACCTAAAGTTGGAGTGAGTCTCCAGAAAGGGCTGGTTACCCTAGTGTAATACCTAAAACTAGCTTCTACTCTACTACATTAAATGTGAAAAGGAATTAAGGTAAAAACTAAAAAAGATGGTGATACACCAGAAAGTTTGAGGATCTTCAGACTTGTTTGAACCTCATAGATAGACCGCAAGAACCACACACACCATACACAACTTATGTAATGGATATGTCAATGCATAAGTGTTTGAGAGAAAGGTTTGAAGCTATGAAAAAATAAATAAGGGAAACAAAATGGCTCTGGAAGGAAAATTTGATGAATTCCACAATTGAATCGTGCAAAAAATTGGTGAAACACAATCTACGACCTACAAATTAACAATAACTACATAAAATAATGAAAATTAGACTGCAAATCAGGGATATACCAATATCACAAGATAAAATTAGCTTAAAGACACAATATTACATAATAAACAAGTTGTAGGAAGGTAACAATATCTCCTTTATTGATCTAAGAGGTGAAACCAATACAAAATATCACTCATGACCCTTGCTCTTCCACTCATAACGCTAAATTACTCTAGGATAATGAATAGAAAGTTTAAAGATGACTTTTACAATGAATTCCATAAAGTGTTATAGAGAATTGAGAGAAAGCGAAGGAGAGGAAAATCATAGTCATGAAGGTCTGGTCAGTTAAAAATAGAAAATCATGAGAAAGTTGCATGTTCATGTTGCCCTCCTACTATAGAAATAGATGAATAGTGCAAGAGCATGTATGGATTTTTTTCTTTCCCTGCTCCAAAATAGCTCTTCCACGCTTAGAATGTGAAAACATGCATGGATTTGGCCCTTTTCTACGTGAAAATAGTTGTTTGTGCTAAAAGTAAGAAGAATCGTGCTTTAGAGATGAAGTTCATGCTCAGAATAGATTTAACATTGAAAACATGCAAGTAATCAACCATCCTCTACTTGCAAATAGATATTCATGCTCCAAATTGATTAAACTCACACTCAGGGATAAGGTTTGCATGTCCAAAAATAGATTTTGTTCAAAAAACACATTATTGCATCCTTTTCTAAACATGAAACTTGTTTTTTCCTAATAATAGCACCTCCTTATATGGTTGACCCCTTTTTTAGCCTCTTAATGTTATAAATTTGCAACTTGATTGAATAAAATAACTAAAAATAACTTCTTGGGAATTTTTGGGTTGTTTATTGGGCAATGTAGTGATCGAGAGAACTGGTGAAATGAGGGAATAGTTCCCTATGTTCCCTTTAGATCCAGCTTAACCATTGTTTGGTCATTGGGTCGGAGATGTGGGGAAATGATAGAATGATTGAACTATTCCTATGTGCTTTAGTAAACCACATCGGGGGTTCACGGAACTAAAGGAATGGGGAACTTTTCCTCAAGTGCTTGACAGGACTGACTTAACCGATTGACCTTTCCCTTTTTATTTTTTTGCGTTGTTTGTGGATTATCAGGGAACCGAAGTAACACTTGAACTATTCTTCTTGTGCCCACAAAACTTGATTTAACTGATTGTTGTGGAGGAGTGGAGGAATGAAGGATCTAAGGAAATGTCCTTCGAGTTCCTAAAATGGATGACTCATCTGATATGAGTATGTGTTTAGTTTGGTGATCGCGGGCAGCTAGAGAACACAAAGAAAAAGGAATTGTTCCTTATGGTCCTTTAAACACTAATTTAACCTTTGTTTCTTCCTTAATTATTCCTACAGTTCCCATAGATTCTGAATTCACCAATTGCTAAGTGTTATGTGACCAAAGCGAATATATGGGAAATAGGTGGAACAGAGTTCCACATGTTCCTCAAAAAGCAGATTAGTCTTATTTTTCCTAGATTTGACCAATTTTTTTTTGCAAAATTTGATCAACTCCCTAATAGTGAGACTTAGTAAGATGGAGA
Source organism: Taxus chinensis (assembly GCA_019776745.2). Taxonomy (NCBI): domain Eukaryota; kingdom Viridiplantae; phylum Streptophyta; class Pinopsida; order Cupressales; family Taxaceae; genus Taxus; species Taxus chinensis. Next base: position 249,682,309 of record CM034151.1, on the reverse strand, counting down.
GACAATGCCTAAAACACTGAAATTCGTCCATAACTTGTAAAATTTTGAAATTCCACTCATCCATGACAACACCATGACTTGTTTTGTCAGAATGGCTTGGGGATTGATTTTGATAACAGTACTATCACCATCTACAATAAAATTCAGCAGGGTTTTGTTTGTTACCGAATAGTAAAGAGAATAGTAGGTGGTCTATCCTCCTTAAAATGAGAAATCCTCTTTTGACCAAAATGCCCCTTCTTAATTCTCTTCTCACAATTTCACAGATGACACTCAAACCTATTGGAGCTTATAATTACTTTAAGGCTTTCAGTTGTAAAATCAATGCCAAATTCTGTCATAAATTATGATTGAATCAAATCATGTTCCTAATTTTTGTCTCCCTTTGTAGCATCATTTTCCTCCGACACAAATTTCAGTTCAAAATTATGAAATCAGGGACAAAGCTCAAAAACTTATTTTGGGATAATCCTTGGTTTGAATCAATGAAAAACATTACCTCATCAATTACAGTGGAATCAACGCTCTTCCTAACTTTCACATCCGTGTCGGGTTCATTTTAATCAAAACATAGATTTCAGTTCAAAATTATGAATTTGAAGATGAAACTATTTTTGCATCCGTGTTGGGTGATTTTAATCAAAACATAGATATAAGTTCAAAATTATGAATTTTAAGATGAAACAAAACCTATTTCTTTGATAATCCTTTGTTAGAGCTTAGGTTTACTTGAAAGCTTTCAGTAGTAGTATCAATAAAAAAATGTTACCTCATCAATTATGATGGAATCATTTTGTTCCTAATTTTAAGCAGCGGTCCCATGCTAGGGGCAACCGCATGCAAACTATGCGGCCAGGTGGTCCCATAGACAAGAAAATTTTATTAACTGCAAAAAAACCAAAAAAAAACCCTGAAATATCTTAGCAGCCGCTGCATAAGAAGCCCAGTTTCAGCGACTCAAATGGGTGGGGGGCTAAAAATAATTGTTCCTACAATCCGTATTTTCAAGTCACTTGTCCACATAGTAATGGGAGATGTTTTTTTCCCTCCAAATATATTTCCTTCCACAACTATTTTTCAGCAAATCATGAGTGTATCCTAAATAAATTTGAAGAAAAAATTAGAAGACGTGAGATCACAGGGCTGCTAATTTTTCCTATAAAAATTCTGCAACACCCGCTAAAAAATTTTGCCTTGCCCCCTACATGGTACTGCTGCCTTAGTCCCCGTGTTGGGTCGTTTTCCTTAAAAAGGTAAAGAGGAATAAATGCACGCAGAAAAAGGAATTGGAATACTATTTTCTGGGAGGATAATCCTTTGGGAGGATAATCCTTAGTCAAAGCTTAAACTGTAGAAGATGAAAAAACTTATGTTCCACCAAAGTATCTGGGATGGGGACGGCAAGGCACAGAGGAGTGTGTTTCTCGGAACATATTTTTTTGAAGGCCATATTTTAAGGGATGGTTATTGAAAATTAAAAGAAAATATAAAAAATATAAGAAATTTCAAATATTCATATGATAACATTGATAAAGCATTTACCACACACATTATAGAACCTTAATACATAAACTTCAAACTGAATTGCGATTTCAAATAACATTTTGAGTCAAAAACAGACTTTTTTTTGGAAAGCATATTACTCTATGCTCTGTTCTTACACCCTGTTTCCAAGTTTCCAAGTACCTGAGTTTCCAGAATGTCCCCGGTACAGGAACGGGCCTAAAAAGGCAGGGGATGCGTCCCAGTGGAACATAGAAAAAAAAAAATTACCTCACCATTATGTGAATCAACGCTGCTCTTAATTTTGATCTCCTTGTGTTGGGTCGTTTTTCATTAAACACAGATTTCAGTTCAAAATTCTGAATTCAAAGATGAAACTCAAGCCTATTTTTGAGACACCTACAAAGACTGTAAACTGTCGGAGGGAATATATGCAAACAGAAAAAGGAATCGCACGAAAAACAGACTCCATTAAAACAGATGGAATTTTAGCTGATGTGTCGAAAGACAGCTAACTGAAAAGCAGACAATTTTTTAGCCGGGGGTTCTCCATCGAACAAACTTGAAAACATAACTTGAAATGTGTTGTGAGCAGAATAGATTATTATAAAAAATCTGACAGATAAATTGCTCACCATCAATGTCCTGTCATGGTATACTAAAAAAACATAATATCCAACAACAATATAACTTGCAAAGAATGGATTATGACTGCAATGCAAAATTAGAAAAATCTAACAGAGACGACAATGCCAATGTAAACAATATAAAAAAGAGACGAGCCCTGCTCAAGGAAAGAATAGCCTACGCGGATTCAAAACATAATGTTATCACTAAGGCTTACAGGATTCTCAACATCCATAACAAAAATAATGGAGATATAATATATATGAAATCTCGAATCAATAATAACACTCGTATATAGTTGGAAACAATGGTCAATTTTCAGATAGGACGCTCTGGATTATAGACTATCCATGCAATCAAACACACTCCTTATTTGACCAAGACTTAACATCATAATGAGCACAATGAGTTAATTGAAAAGCCAATTACATCTCGAGAGAAATACATGTATTTTCAAAGAAAGTAAACAAAAAACCAAGGGAATGGCATTTTAAGCATACAGAAAAATTATATTTTCGCATCCAATGCCTACTTGAAGGAGTAATTCCATAAGATATCACTAAAACCGAGAGAAACTATGATAGACGATGCTTATTGATAATACCATATAGAAACTATATATTGAAATCAGAGTTTCGAAATTGCCACATGTTCAGCCACCCACTCTGGGCTTCAAATAGCATGACAAGAGAGAATCTAATGACATATAAACCATAATATCATAAAAATAAGCTTTTGATCAGCCTTGCCACCAACTACCCCTCACACTCTAAAACCCACCACGAAGACGAAGCACCAGGTGAAGGGTAGACTCCTTCTGGATGTTATAATCAGCCAGAGTACGCCCATCTTCCAGCTGTTTCCCAGCGAAGATCAGCCTCTGCTGATCAGGAGGAATCCCCTCTTTGTCCTGAATCTTGGCCTTCACATTATCAATAGTGTCCGAGCTCTCCACCTCCAGAGTGATGGTCTTCCCAGTCAGTGTCTTCACGAAAATTTGCATACCACCTCTGAGACGAAGAACAAGGTGAAGGGTTGACTCCTTTTGAATGTTATAATCAGCCAGGGTCCTTCCATCCTCAAGTTGTTTTCCAGCAAAGATGAGCCTTTGCTGATCTGGGGGAATCCCCTCCTTGTCCTGGATCTTGGCCTTAACGTTGTCAATGGTGTCCGAACTCTCAACTTCCAGGGTGATGGTCTTGCCAGTCAGGGTCTTGACAAAGATCTGCATACCTCCTCTCAGACGAAGAACAAGGTGGAGGGTGGATTCCTTCTGAATGTTGTAATCAGCCAACGTACGGCCGTCCTCGAGCTGTTTTCCTGCAAAGATCAACCTCTGCTGATCTGGGGGGATACCCTCCTTGTCTTGGATTTTGGCCTTGACATTGTCGATGGTGTCGGAGCTTTCTACCTCAAGTGTGATGGTCTTTCCTGTAAGGGTTTTGACGAAGATCTGCATACCGCCCCTGAGCCGGAGGACCAAGTGAAGGGTAGATTCCTTTTGAATATTGTAATCCGCAAGGGTACGCCCATCCTCCAGCTGTTTTCCGGCGAAGATGAGCCTCTGCTGATCCGGGGGAATCCCCTCCTTATCTTGGATTTTGGCTTTGACATTATCGATGGTATCTGAGCTTTCGACTTCGAGGGTGATGGTCTTGCCGGTGAGAGTCTTAACAAAGATCTGCATGATGAAATTACGATTTTACTTTCGATTGACCTGCAAATTATCGATAACAAATGTCAGCAGAGGAACATTCTACAGAAACTCATACTGAAAATGTTATTTTAACCCAAACAAAGAGAAACAAAAGATCTGTGTGAAACACAGACTCGCATGCAAAGGAAAAACTACTAAAAACCACTAATAAAAGATCTGGCTGAAACACCAAACGTATCAAACTGGTATGCAAAGAAAAAAATGATTTAAATTACTTAATAAGTACAGGCCCCGCTCTGAAACACTACACAGAACATAAAAAAAACGAATTTTACCATATTCGTGCAAATAAAGATCTCCTACAAAATCACAAACACTATAAACCATAACAGATAACGGAACCCCTTTTTAAACTGTCTATGAATTGTCCTATAGAAACTAAAGAAGCACATCACAGCTGAAAATTGGAATATATGCCGCCGTATTCATTTCAAAAAAACATTTCACTTCCTGGCAAAAGAATAAATTGCGAAAACGGAGTAAACAGCACAACGACCTCAACAACACAAACCCTACCCCTACAGAGAATTTTAGACAGCCAAACCCTACCAGATTTTACTGCACAACAGAATCCTACATAGCCATTAATAACCTAAAGAAATATATAAGCCACGAATGAAAACACACACCCTTACAAACCACAAATCTCCACCAAGGAAAGCACTGAACATAAAAAGACGCCGTTAATGACCCAATTCAGGAAATTAAGAAGAAGAAGAAAAAATACACCCAATACGTACCTCAAAGGGAAGAACAAGAAGAGAGAATGCTTGTAATGAATTAGTGAGGGATACGAAGAGGAAGAGGAAGAGGTGTATATATATGCGAAAATTGGGAAGCATCGCCCGCTCCAACACGCAAGTGGCAAAGCCGACACGCTCCGGCGGCGAGAAAGACGAGAAGATTCCACAATGATGTCTTCTTCTTACTTTCCTTCGTCTCTTCAACTTTTGTGGGGGTTCTTTTCTAGGAGGGGATTGCACTAACAATAGAATGCTAGGAGTGCAATGGATATGTTGAAAGGAAGCATACAAGGAAAAAGTATGAAAAATATTGTTGAATTTTGAATTTATTTACTGATACGTCATAGAGATTAAATGGTCGTGGATGGTTGCGGATAGTCGTTGATGGATGGCGGGCTAATGGCCACCCACATAGCTAGAAAAAACCTAATTGTTGAAATCAAAAAAGTAAACTACACTTTACTTTGTTGTTTTCATGTTTGTCAGTTCTATAACAATTTCAAGAACAAACACGACGGGCAATGACAAAAGCATGAGGGATTTAAACATATGTAAGTTTCCCTATAGCACCTAAGACACCAATGGTGCCACTCAAAGATTAACTAACATCATCCTTTGTTTTTAGACCAATTCGGCAGAATAATCGTTATACCCACAAAAGATTTGGCATCTTGGCCCGGATTTAGCCTTTGGCAGGACTATAGGCGAAGGAGTTGCTCGAGTTTGGTGAGGGCTCTACTCTTGTACAACAATACCACAATAAACTTCATAAAACGATTAAATAGCAAAAGGAGAAAAATGTGTGTAAGGTTGGACTAATCGTGGCATTCAATCCCTACTGAACCAATCTAGGTGTTGCACTACATCCCCTTGCGTGGGAGTAAACCTTATGTAGTTCTCTCAATGTTGGTGCAAGTAGTATATGCAATCTAAGCCAACCCTTGCATGTTTGCCCTTGTGTGTTTCGACACAAAGGTAGTGAACGTAACTATAGATAAAAGTGTACCCAGCATGGTAATAGTGTTATGTGGTGTGTTTCAAATGCTAAGACTAATCCCCTTTTTCCTTTAAGTCTTTTGACAATGCTTGGAGTGATTTTCTCTTGTAGAGACATGGCTCTATGACCTTTGCATGCTTGGAAATGGAGGAAGCTAGAATATTAAACCTAGTTTGAGTGCTTCATATTAGTGTGGTGGTTGCTCTAAAGGATGTGAAACTACTTTTGGAAGATTTATGAGAGACTTGAGTGTTTTAGTGTTGATATTTGCAATGTATGCTTATGAGAATATTCGTTGCGTTAAGAAGTGCATTTGACTTGCTTATATAGGCCTCCAAATATTATATATTTGCAATATGGCCAACCTAGGGAAGACAAAACAATTTACATAAGATTTTCCAATTAAGAAAAGAGTCATTAGGAGAGATGGTATGAGACCATACATGGTAGTTCATAGCATAGTATGACCTAACCCTGTTTTGTACGATCCTATACAAGGATTCAATGATGAAAAATCCACAGTCTAGGAAAGATGTAAGGGATGGATTATTGCTTTGGATAATTAACTTCCACATATTAATGATAGAGTAGAGTGTAGAGATTAGAAATTCATGTGGGAGAGAGAAAGATATGTCAATGTAGCTTAAAATGTGAACATTTGATTTTTAGTCCACATGGGAGGAACATCTAACACATTTTCAGAAAGTCTTGCAAGTTCTCAAGGAGAAACAACTACTATGCAATATGAAGAAGTGTGAATTTTCCAAATAGTCACTTGTCTATCTTAGGCACGTGGTTGGAGGAGGAGAGTTACGAGTGGAACCAAAGAAGTTGGAATCCATCACCAACTGGCCAACACTAACGGGAGACACTAAGACTAGAAGCTTTGTGGGAGCAGCACAGTACATGAGGAAGTTAGTTCTAGGATTCTTTGTTATTGCAGCACCTCTACACATAATGGCCACAAAGAGTAAGAGTTTTGACTGGAGTAAGGAACATGATTAGGCTTTTGAATTGCCAAATTATAAAATTAGTTATGTGCTAGTACTTTCTCTTCCTAATTTACAACAACCCTTTGAAGTAGAGATGAATGCCAGTGATTATGCTATGGGAGAAGTGTTGCTTCAAGGAGGTAAACCTGTTTCCTATCATTCTGAGACTTTTACTTCAGCAGTTAAAGGATATTCATTATATGATAAGGAAATGTATGAACTAGTTCATGCAATTAAAAAATGGAAACATTATTTTTTGGGTAAAGAAACTATTGTAGAAACTGACCATAAACCTCTCCAGTATTTGCAAGCAAAGTCTAAATTGCAGTAGGAAAGACACTACAAATGGATGGGATTTCTTTAGCAGTTCCATTTGGTGATCAAGTATAAGAAAGGTATCACAAATCTGGTGGCAGACATGTTGTCTAGGTCATCCACACAGAAGAAAATATCGAGTTTGTGATTATATAACATTTTGAGCCCTTCACAAAGGAAGCTTACATAGAGGCATACGCTCAAGATAAATAATTTGGGGTAACATATAAACAGTTGCAGTCCAAAGGGTCTAAAAAAATGGGGATTGAAGACTGTTATCTCAAAGATGGGCTGCTCTACCAATGGGGGAAGCTATGTGTAACAAAGGAGGGGAGACTTTTATTGATGAGGGAAGCACATACTTCGAAAGTATCTAGTCATTTTGGTGTTGGAAAAACCATGGCCCACTTGCAAAGGTACATGTATTGGCCCAATATGCAAGAATAAGTATCAACATTCATAAGAGGATGTAAAATTTGTTGTACAAGCAAGCCTAAGATCAAGAAGGAAGGTTTGTATATGCCTTTATAGGTCCCTAATCGTACCTGGGAGGACATTTCTACGGATTTTATACGAGGATTACCAAAGTCTAAACATGCCCATGAGTATCTATATGTTGTTGTTGATAGATTTAGGAAAATTTGTGTTCTTATGGCATGTAAAAAGACAATAAAAACAAGTGAGGCAACTGGCCTTTTCTTTGCTAATGTATGGGTGCATTTTGGCTTGCCAAAGTCTATTGTTTCTGACAGAGATTCTAGGTTCTTGGGGAATTTTTGGACTACGTTCTGGGACAAGATGGACACCAAGCTAAAGAGAAGCACGACCTTCTACCCGCATATAGATGGGCAGACAGAAATAGTGAACAGGAATTTGGTATAGTTGATTAGAGGGTATAACAGTAAATATCCACAGACTTGGGATGATTCCTTAGCCTACATTCAAAATTCCTATAACCAAGTAATACACACATCCACTTTTTTAGTCACCGTTTGAAGCATGTTTGGGATATCTATTGAATAATCCACTCAACATAACAGATGGGTAGAAGGAAGAGGAAGAGATACATGATTCAGAGGTGACTAAAGTAGCAAAATTCATTGAGAGGATCCGGAAAATCCATTTCAAGGTGAAAGAACAATTAGAGAAATCTCAAGCCAAGTACAAAGCTAGGAATGATCAACATCGAAGGGAACACAAGCTTCATGTTGGAGACAAATTTTTGATTTACTTGAGCAAGGAGATACTTCAAGGTCAAAAATGAAAATTCAAGCCACTACAGTATGGACCCTTCACCATACTTGAGCAGGTTGGAGAAAATGCTTTTAGAATTGACTTGCCACACTTCATGTTGATGTACTCAGTAATAAATTGTGATAACTTGCACCTATATGAGCCATCCATTTTTGACGAAGAAGAAGGATGTCATTTTCCATCTTCCATAGAATATTGCGTCTTGGACTCTCGAGGCAAGTTAGAGGAGGACGTAGTGCTACAACAAAAGGTCAAAGAGACAAGGAGGCATCCATAGGAGTCTTGGCATGTTAGAAAGAAGAGGAAGACACCAAGCCAGGCCCACTGGTACTCGAAGGAGAAAATGAGGGATTTGTTTCCTCATCTACTCCCCCACTAATATTTTGTGGGACCAAAAGCCTCCTAAGCATCGGAGGTGTGATCCATAGGGATCTAAATAAAATCTACTTCATCAAATCAACCAGTACCAGAAGGAAAAGTTATAGAAATGTAGATAAGTCTATAGATTTACATAACCGCCCCTCTGTGCAGAGCGGAGGTTGCGTAACCGCCCCCTACACAGAACATCGGTTGCATAACCGTTGGTCTACAAATATTGGTGGTCATGTCACTTAACACTAAAAAATAAAATAACTCCATGAACGGTCGCAAAATTCAAATAGCTCAACCATGTGTCTTCCTTGGACGCCTCTTCCCATTCTCCAATGCATGGGAGGACATGAGAAGTATTATTTAAGGATAAGAATAAGTGGGATTTCATCATCGATTCATGGGAGAAGTTAGTAAGAGATCTTCAGTATTGGAATTGGATTGTAGAAGCAAGGTGTGTGTGAGAACAAAGAAAACAAGTACAGAAGGGAATTATTGACATTGTTGACTTCTCTTCAGCTTATTGTAATCTATATCTTATTTAAATTGGCCAATACATAAAAAGGGAAGAAATAAAAATTTCCCTTCCCAACTGATTTTCCCTCAACTTGGGGGTTTTCAAGATCAAAGTATGTGTGTTGTTTTGGTTGTGAATTCTTTATCTTTCTCTACAAATAATTCTAAGCACCAAAGAATAAGTCACTAACTTCAAACAAATATGTCATTTTTTAATTCGGAAGTAGAACAGTAGTTTCATTTTGTGGTGTTATAAATTATCTGAAAAGACTAAAAGTTTACATATCACTCATGCCCTAGGTTTCCCTTATGCAAGTTGCACGATGATAGCAGGCTAGATCTTGATTTTCCCGAATATTTAAAATGTGTGTGATGGAATAGAATAAACTATCCTCCTATGCAGTGTATGTCAACCAATGCAGCCCTTGACCCTTATATAGATGTGCTAGATATGTACTTTGTAGTGCTCTTGTGCCTTTGTGTAAGCTTAGGTGGTGATAGATATTTTTTATAGTTCTTAGCCCCTTTATTTGAAAGAAGTAAGTAAGTATCTATGTTATTCCCTTGTTTAATTTTTTAATTGACAACTGAAAGGCCGACCCAAATTATTAAAAGGTGACCAACAAGTGAAATGACCTAAAAGAGTAAGAAGAAGAAAGAGAGTGACAAGAGCATTTGGGAGCTTCTGTCCTAACTGGGCACTAGTGTCTAAGGCCATCAAAATGTAAATCAGTTAAGTAATGGCAGAATTTTAAGATGTGCAAATTCAAAAGGATGCTCAATTAAGCTTAGAAACAGTAAAGTGTAAGAGATAAAAACAACCAAAAGTCCAAAAAGAGTTGTCAACCACTAGTTTTCTTGCTTAGGAATCATGTATACATTAGTATGCTTTAGGACCTAGATATGTACCCAAGTGTCGATATTTTTTAACTACAATTACTTTAAACATGTGATGCACAAATAATCATTAAGAATTGAACCCTTCTAGCGGTTGGTCATAAAAGCGACCAATAGATTTTATAATATGGGTAAGTGCATGGAAATGGGGAACCGAAAGGGGGTCAAAAGTGACCACTTTTTTTCCTGAAATCAACAAATATTGAACTTCAACTAATAATTTAGCATGTTTATTCTCAAATTTTGACAATGTGATAAGAATAAAAATCATAGTGCTCAGAATCTAGTTTCTAAACTACTATTTTTTTTTAAATGGTGGAGATTAAGAAGGTCAAATGTGGTGCGCACAAATAGTGTGTCTATTTTTGTATTAAAAAAAGATAACACAGAGTTGTGTGTGCACCCGCCCGCCCCATTTTTTGAGTTTCAAAAACTATTTTAAAAATCCCTTTGGTAGAAAGTTAGTTAATACCATGCATGAGGTCCCACTAAATTTTCATATTTTCGGATGTATGTATAATGTTTACTAATTTTCAAAGCAAACACATCCCAAAAATGAAATATTTGTGTGTACACCCCCCTAATTTTGAGAAAATTAGTTGAAAATCATTTTGTTTTCAAGTGTGTGTAGAATAGATTTTAGATTAAGCCTTTTTTTAAAAAAAATTGGATGAGTAAATCATAAATTATCTATAAAAAATGATACATGTGTTCTAACAAGAAAATAAGGTGCTAGTAAAAGAAATTAAGGATGAAAATATTAAACTAATTAGATTTTAGAAATAAATGCATCGACACAAACATAAAATAGAGCTTGATGTCGCAGACATGTTTTTTTGGAATAGTATATTATAACACATAAGAAATTGGGGCGTACACTTTATATTGTTATGTTTTTATTCAAAATAAAGATTTATTCATGGATTACATAGTCCAAACCTTAGGCTTAGATATCCAAGCCAAAGGGTCGACGATTTCCAAGTCAAATGAAACAAAACGTGCCTGCATTATAGCTCGCTCACGTTTTTTTTTTCTTAGTGAAAAATTCAAATTTACACAGTAAAAAATGCACTAGCATTATAAGTGTCATAACGCGAGTGTCTTATAATGCGCTCATTTCCTTGCATAGTCACGTTATAACTCAACCAAACCATAACGCGCTCACTTTATGTGAAAAATGGTCAAAAAGGGATTTTGGCCCCCCATCTCCATACACATGCCCATTTATTAAAGATTGAAAAATAATAGTTCTTATAAAACAATTTGAAAAACTGTCTTATCCAATAACAAAATATATTTCCATAAAGACATTGAATTAGTGTTGGGACAATAAATAACACTTAAGTGGGGCATGGAGAGTGAGTTTTTGAATATGGGTGAGCGGGAAACTAATGGCAGGGAAATCTAGCCGCAATCCGTGAATCCTACTGCAATTGTATAAGAAGGTAAGATCCAGGGTCAGGATGAATATTTGAAAAGGGACCACCCAAACAAAATTTTTGATTCCTGGAAGAACCGCGTAAAAAATGGAACAACCTTGAAGAACCAATTTGTTTTCTCTAGGCAGTCAAGGAAGCATCGGGAAGCGTTTTGGAGATTCCGTACTCCCTTCTAAAAAGCACTACTGAAACTTTAAACAAAGCTTTGGTTGGGAAACTTGTGGGTGGGAGACCAAATATCAATGTTGTTAAAAGGTGGACCAAGTTGAACTGGAACCCAAAAGGGAACTGGAGGTAAGTTCTCTATCAAATAGTTTATTCCTTTTTCAATTCATTATTCAAAAGGATATGCAGAAGGTTTTGGAAGGACCTTGGTTCTGGGGAAAATCAGGATGGTATCTTAGGAAATGGGAACCAACTTTCAACCTAGAAAAAGAAAATCTGAATCAGTTCCATGTGTGGATTCGTCTTCCTAATTTACCCTTGGAATTATGACATGAAGATATTTTCAAAGGAATAACAAACTCTTTGGGTTCTCTGGTCATAATAGACAATGCTACCATGCATATGACTAGACTAGTTTGTGCAAGATTTTGCATCTATACGATTGTTGATAAGGATATCCCTAAAAGCATCAAGCTCAAGTCCAACCTAGGGATTTGGAAGTAGAAGATTGAAATGGAATGTTACCCAGCTAAATGCACCAAATTCAATGGTTGGGGTCACTCGACTCATAACTGTAATTTTAAGATTTCTTAAAGGTATATCACAGTAACGAGGAATGAAGGGAAAGAAGAGAAAGATAAAGGCATTATGTAAAGTGCAGCAGATCACAAGAATGATTTTTTTATCAACCCTACTGAAGGATTTAAACCCTTGAGAATCCAAGAGAAAGAGATATCTGAGCGAACCCCTACTAAAATTCTGGAAACATATGAGGAGGGATTTACCCTAGTGGTCAATAGAAGGAGATCCAAAAATCCGTCCTAGTAAGAATCAAAGGTTAAAGAAAAAATGAAGGATCTATCAACTAAGGATTCCCCAAAAGATCCAAAAATGGAGCTCTTTGATTCAAATAAAGGGCATGGGAGCAAATCTTGTGGTCAGAAAATTTCTTTGCAAAGCACCAAGGAGGAGTTATTGGTGATTGCCTCTGCCCAAGAGGAAACGATGAAAGACCAGACTTTAGTTCAGGAGGGACAGGAGTCGAATGAAATTTTGGCTAAACTAAAGGGAGAAAGGATGATAGTTGGAGATTTGATTAATCTCTTCACAAAAGAAATAATGAATGTTCTTTTTTATCTTAATCAAGATAAGGAAAACAAATATGAGGAGCACACTCCTGGCAAGAAGGGGGTCCCCCTGGAAAGTACTCCTTCAGGAAAGATAAAAGTAGCTCATGCAGCTAAAAATGGTGAAACCATATTTTCCCCTCCGGGAAAAGGATAATTACAGGAAGGAGAAAATACTATTAATGTGGAAAGTACCATCAGTAAACAAGGCATGCCTAACAAATTTGAACTAAGGAAAAAATCTACCTAGAAGGAAATAGACTCAGGGAAACAATTATGTTTAGACCAGAAGGTATTTAAAAAAAACAAACCCAATCTTAGAAAATTATTTTTCTCTCATGGAATGGAAGAGGGCTTAATAGCCCTGTGAAATGGAGGATTCTTAACGACTTGATTGAAGGACAGAAAATTGATGTGTTAGCAGTGCAAAAAACTAAAATGAAAAAAGACATTTTTCTAAATTCTTGTAAATCCTTCTGGAATAATTCAAAAGCTTTTGTTGTTAGTTCCAAAGGGGCCTCGGGAGGGTTAGCTGTGGTCTGGAATCCAAACCTTTATGATGGTACTCTTCTGGTAAAAAGAGATCACCATATGGTTGTTATGATAAGAAATCTGGAAAACAAAAGAATATGGATCTTATCCAACATCTATGCTCCTACCCATTACAAAGAAAGGAAAAAATTGTGGCAACATCTCCTAACTTTCAAATACCACATCACTGGCTCTGATTGGATTGCGATGGGGGACTTTAACTCCCCCTTGTCTCCTGGGAAAAAAAAGGAGGCTCCCAGAAGTTTACCAGTTGCATGGAGGATTTTAATAATTTTATCTCTAATGCTCATCTCCATGACATAGATCTTAAAGGTAGTAAATATACCTGGTCCAACAGAATAATTGGTTTACAACATATACAAGTGAGACTGGATATATTTTTGGTTTCAGAAGAATGGTTAAGCCAAGATATTACTCTTTTATCTCTTCTAAGGATAGGGTCTGATCATAATCTGATTATGTTGAGGATAAAGAACCCCTCTAGAAGAAGAACACCTTTTCATTTTGAGAAAATGTGGCTCCTTAGTGAGGATCGAAAATATATTATTCATGAATGGTGTAAATTGAAGGTTAAGGGAATTGCGATGTATAGACTAACTAAAAAACTTTAGAATGTCAAAATGAATCTCAAAATCTGGAACAAGAAAAGTTTTGGTAATATTTTTTAGAAGAAAGCAACAATTAAATCCAACTTGCTAAATCTCCAAAGGCAAAATGAAGGGGGGATTGTGACATGGAATCAGAAGACTATGAAAAGGAAATATATCTTCTTTCAGAATACCACAATATCCTTGGAAAAGAGGAAATTTTATGAATATAGAAATCTCATGTCACTTGGCTCAAGGAAGGGGATAAAAATAGTAGATTCTTCCACCTGTCTACCCTAAAGCGTAGAAGTTTCAATCGAATATGTAAATTAAGGAAAGAGGAAGGATCCCTTGTTGAAGAGAAGGAAGAAATCAATAAAGAGGCTATTTCTTTCTTTAAAAACTTACTCACAAATCACTGTGTTCCTAATCTGGCCAAAGAGAAATATTTTCTAAACTACATCCCGCCCTTGGTTTCAGTGGAAGATAATTCTCTTCTTTCAACGACCCCTTCTTTGGAGGAGGTGGAATTTACGGTTAAACATATTATTCCTGATAAGGCTCCTAGACTAGATGAGTTTCATGCTTTCTTCTTTGAGCATTTCTGGGATATAATAAAAAAGGATGTATATAATGTTGTGAAAGAATTTTTCAATCAAAAAAATATGTTAAAAGATATGAATTGTACCTTCCTTTCTCTGGTTTCAAAATGTAGTAATGTCATGGAATTAAAATACTTTGGACCTATAAGCCTGTGCAATACTACCTATAAAATTTACACGAAGCTCTTGGCTCTTCGTTTACAACTTATCCTTCCTTCTATCATTTCTGATCAACAAGGAGATTTTGTCCTTACTCGCCAAATCTAAGACGGGATCATTACTATTAAAGAGACAATTCATTCAAATAAACTTAGCAAGAAGGTTGTTATGATCCTAAAACTGGATTTGGCTAAAGCATATGACAGGGTCCCATGGGATTTTCTAGACAAAATTCTTGATCAGTTTGGTTTTGATGATTCCTTTTAGAGTCTGTTTAATTCTTGTATTTCTAATGTTTGGTTCTCTATTCTTATGAATGGAACCCCTTGTGGTTTCTTCCCAAGATCCTAAGGATTAAGGCAAGGGGATCCCCTTTCCCCCTTTCTTTTCATAATTCTAGCAGAAGCTCTCAGCTGAAGACTCAATGTGGAAACTAGTAATGGATTCATCAAAGGGATATCACCGGCGAGGGGTTTGGAGAATGTATCTCATCAAAATTTTGTTAATGACATTATTATGGTGGGTGAAGCATCTATTCCTGAAGCAAAAAAGTTTAAATTCCTTTTAGGTGATTACATGGAGGTTTCGGGTTAGTTGGTGATCTATAGGTAGCCCTCTTTTTGTCCTTAACACTTTGGAAAGCATATGCAAGAAGATCGCAGGGATTTTGGGTTGTACCTATAAACCCTTCCCTACCTTCTATTTAGGTATTCCCCTTAGGGATAAAATACCTTCTTGTGCGGAATGGGGTCCTTTCTTATCAAAATATTTAAAAAGAAGCTTATAGGGTGGAAAGCTAATATGCTATCTCAGAACGGGAAAATCACCTTACTCAAGAGCTCACTTCAAAGTCTCTCAATGTATGCTATGTCTCTCTACCAACTCTTGGGGATAATAGTGGAAAAACTTGAAAAGATCCAAAAAAGTTTCTTATGGAGTGGCACTGAAAGCAATGAAATAATCATGTTGGTGGCTTGGAATAGAGTTTGTAAACCTAAAAAGATAGGGGGACTTGGACTTAGAGGCGGGACTAAAATGAACAAAGCTCTTTTGTCAAAAATTGGATGGAGGCTAAAAAAAGAAAATGGAGTATGGACAAGAATTCTAAGGGGAAAATATTGGGTGGATGCTAATGACAAAAGGTGGATATTCAAACAAGTGTCTTTCAATGGGTCAAGTGTTTGGAAAGCTATTAATTGGGCTAAGGATCTTGTTGCTAAGGGCAACAGGTGGAAAATAGGGAAAGGCAATGAAATTCATTTCTGGACTAATAAATGGGCTGGAAACTTCACTCTTAAAGACAAACTTCCCCAAATCTCAAAATTGCTCAAAGAAAAATATAGGGAAAAAATAACAGTTATATGGAAACTCAAGAAAGCTTTCAGATTTGGAAACACATAGAATTGGACAGGTAAGATTTTAAAGCATGCATGGCTAATCTCAATGTTTTTCTAAAAAACTATGTGTCGTCTAACAGCAAGGAACAAGATCGAATTGTGTGGCATAGAGAACAAAATGGTAACTTCTTAGTTAAATATGCCTATACGTTATTCTTTGAAGAGGAAACTAGAGAGGAAGATCTTATTGCTAGAATGGTTGGAACAAGAATATAACCCCAAAATTCAATGTTTTCAGTTGGCTAACGGTGATAAATAGGATTCTTATTTTGGATAACCTTGTTAAATGGGGCTTCCATGTGGTCAATAGATGTGTTCTATGTGAAAAGAACTTGGAAATTGTGAATCACATGTTCTTAGATAGTTTTTCTTCCCATATTATGTCTCATATCCTGAGTATGTTTTCAGTCAAGTGGCTTAATCCCAAGGATATCCAATCCGCCTGGAACCAATGGAAATGTCCTTTCAACAGTCAAGGGCTGAAAAATCTATGGATCATGAGCCTTGGTCATTCATGATGGGAAATATGGAAAGAGAGAAATAGGAGGATTTTCAATAACAAGAAACTTCCTAATAGGTTGATTGACAACAAGTGCTTACAGGCTGTTAGAAATAATTTTTCTATCCTTAAGAATAAATAAGTGGAAGTCTTGTATTATGAACAACATATCATAAAGAAATGGAACTTAACTTTATATCCTCCTCCTAGAAAGAGAAATCCTAGAGTTAGGGTTAATTGGATTCCTCCGTGTGAAGGGGTTATTAAACTAAACTTTGATGGTGCTGCTAAAGGGAATCCGGGAAAGGTAGGAGGAGGAGGTGTTTTTCGAGATAATAAAGGGAGGTTTCCCCTTTCTTATTTCTTTAGTTTGGGAATACAATCTAACCATGTTGCAAAGGCTGCAGCAATGTTCTGGGGAGTGAAGATAGTTGAAGAGAAAGGGTACAAAAACCTTCTTGTGGAAGATTACTCTTTGAACATAATTTCGTGTATGAGTGGGGGTTCTAGTTTTGCCTCTATTTCTATCGAAGACTTCATTTACAATGCTAAGAATAAATTATCCTCCTTCGTTGAGATCTCTTTCCGTCATGTTTACCGTGAAGGAAACAAACTTGTTGATGTAATGGAAAAGAAGGGGGTGGAAGCTAAGGCATTTAAGGTGCTCGAGGAACTATCTTTTTTGGAAGACAACTTCATAGATATCTTGGATTGGGAGTGCGAACCTAACAACATTTCTTCCAATGAGGATGGAAAAAGGTAATAATGCCCCCTGGGTGACGCACTATGATTTTACTGAATCTTGAACTCGTGCAAACCTTATTTCATATCATTTCAAATTTTGGGACGATTTCCTTGTTATTTTGATTCATCTCTCCAAGTGTGCTGAAGGGTGCCAAAACAAGGGCATAATTTTTCTCAGTAGGAAGAAGAGTAACTCAAGCACTATGGGTGGAGATTCAGTTAGAACTGAACTGAGTAAGATCTCGGCGATGTCCAAAGAGGTAAAGGAGCTGATCGACAAAGTTGGTTTGTTAATATTCTTCAAAATCTTTGATGGGTATGATGAAAACTTGAGCGAAGCGGTCACGAGAACCTTGAAGGATGGTCATGTTAGGGTCAGAAATTTTGCTTTCACTATCTCTCTGAAGTTCATTGCTAAAATCTCTGGTTTGCCTCAGGAAGGAAAAAGTTCTTTCAAGACCAAATCAGACTACAACCAGAAGATTGATTTCTTCATGCAAGGTAAGGGGATGCCTAAAATTCTCCATAATGGTTTTGCAAGAGGGGACCTGCCCCATCCTTTCAGTGAAATTTCTCATCTTATCATGGCATACAATACCCTTGAAGGGCGTTATAAAGTCATTTATGGGTATCATTTTGCCATGTTGAATCATGTTAGGAATTGCAGACCCTTTAATTTCCCCAACTTTTTGTTCCTTTCTCTAGCAAAATCGGTCGTGAAAGGCACTTTCTCCCTGCCTCTACATCAAGGCCTCATCAAAGCCATGATCAAGTTAGGTATCCCCCTCAATGGAAAAAATGAAATATTTGGGGCTTCTGCTAAATAGACTTCTTCTAGTGTCGAGGGGAACACTAAGACTTTGGAAAATGCGGGCGATCATGCTAGCAGGGAGGATGTGTGGAAGTCGGTGCCAAAAAGAACCAGATCTCATCAGGCCAAGGAAAGCATTAAGAAGTAGTGTCAGGAGAGTGGTGCTTCTGAACCTTATGATAATTTGGAGGTTATCTCGGACTCAGGGGAGAAGCAGGCGGATGACTTGGGTCATGTTGATTCGGGTGAAAAATAGGAAGCAGATGCTTTCCAAGAGGAAAGTAGTGAGGAGAAGGCATTTGGGCATGAGCATGAATCCTTCAAAGGAATAAGATCTAAAAACACCGAGGAAGCCATTGAAAGTTTGCATGATCTTAAAATTGCCCAGAAGAAATTGTTTAATGCCCAGGATATTGCGGTTAAATCCAATGTTTTCATGTGGGAGTTTGAGAATTGTAGGTTAGAAACTAATATCAAAAAACACATGATAAGCATGGTGACAATTGATCTAAGGCAGATGCAAGCAACAGTAGAGAAACTCACTTCTATTATTCTTAGTGAACAACTTTAAAATGCCAATGAAAGATGCCTAGCCATGGAGAATGATATGTTGAAGATGAAGGAGATTATTATTCAGATCAGAGATGTTCACATCCTAAATGTCAAAAGCACTATCCACCATCTTAAACTTCTTGCTGAGATGATCCACTCCATGGAAATTGTGAAGAACAAAGAAAAATAAGGGTTTGGTCCAAAAGTGGAGATAGATGAACCGGATTACAAATTCTGGAAATCGACTATTGCTAGTTTGGTTAATGAATGGAATGGATGCATGCACACGGTGGGTGAATTGATCAATGAATGATGGTGGTTTATTTTTTAATGATGTTTTTAATGTATTTTTGGTCTTCTTGTTAGTTCCTTGTCTTCTATTGTTAGCTATTATGTTATAGGCCTTTAGGATTTTATTTTCTGGAGTTGTTTCTTTGTGTGGATATGTAGCTCTGAGAGGGTTTCAATGGCCATCCCCTTGACCCTTCTCTGTTGTTCTGGAAAAATTTGTACGGGGTAGGGCCCCCTCAACCCTCCTTTACCTATTATAAAAAAACAAAATATATTTCCATGGGGTTAATATACTTCACTTCTTTTTAAACAAACTGAATAATCAAAACTTCATTGTAGTCTGTTCACGCGAACCATATGAAAGACAAGGTAAATTACATAATCCCTGGAGGAAAACTTGAGTAATTACAGTAAAACATGGGATTCGTGAACAATCATCAATCATTGAGCCTCTCTAACAATTGGTCATATGAGCGAGAGGTAGATTTTATGTGCCAATTGAGCTTTGTTATTTTTTTACTTTTTACTTTTTTATTGAAAAGTGACTAAGATTACAATATCAAAGTATATGTTAGCCCAAAAGGATGAAAGATACAATAATTCTAAAACAAACCACTACAAATGAGAGGAGAAATAGCAATCAAAGCCCCCGATAAAACACTGAGAGGCCCTAAAATAGGTTGTCATAATTCAACTAATTCTCTAGTTTTATTTATTAACTCTTCATCATTGTCCACCAGGCACTTTAGTTGTGCTTTGATTAGCTTCATCTGCTTCTATAGATTTTCATTATGAAGAAAGGTTGAATGCAAACCATGTTTCATGGAATATAAATGAATCAAAAATTCAGAGTAAAGTCTCTGAATAACAACTATCTGAGGAGTAATGTTTTTATAGAAGCAATAATTACATATATTTTTCCAAATATTCTTAATTGTAATTTGTCTAAAAGATTTAGAAATCACATTCTTTGATATTCCCAATCCCAGAAGGTTCTTTTTCCAAGACAACTTGCAGCACAATAATGTTGACACGTCAAACTATATTTGATTCTAGAGAGATTTGGCATATTTAAACTTCCAAAATGCATGCATGATAGCTTCTTTCTTGTTATAGAAGGGGCTAGACAATTTAAACTTTTGCAAGAACCAAAGTCTATCCACCACTAGAAGCTTGTAATGAATAACTCTCCAATCTAAAATTTGGGCACTAGACTCAACCTTCGATCTCCATACATTAGAGCATATTTCAATCCAATTTTTTTCACACATCTTACAATTCTATTTTATTTATGTATTCAAGGTTATCGATTGAACATTGTTTCATTTGTTAGAGAAGATGAAGACATGAATGGAATTTGTTGGAAATAAAAAGATGGGAATCAAATACCTACATGTCTAGCACATATTTCATAGCTCAGATTGTTACCACCCAAATAATATTTTCTATTTGTGCTTCACTTTTTCGTCTTGATCTCACTCGCATTATTCATATGATTGTGATTTTAGCTTAAAGGTGCCAAAATAAAAAATGGGAAAATTCCAATAGGTTCCAGGTTCGCAACCCAACCACATTGTTTACTTTTAGTAGCATTTTGTAGTCCCTATTTTCAATTTCAAGCTCGAGTAATTGTAGGAAAATAGGAGCCCCTCCAATGGTTGGTTGTATGAGTGACAAGTAAATTTTATCAGCCAATCACACTTTCCTATTTCTTAGTTTTATTTTATTACAACATCAAGGTTTTTGATTAAACAACATTTAATTTGTTAGATAAGCCAAAGACATGAATGGAAATTTGGAAATAAAAAAGAGGGAATTTATATACCTGCATGTCCCACACCTATGCCAGTGATTGTTAATTTTTTATGTTTTGTATGTTTCCCTCTATGTTTGTCATCGTTGTGAAGTTCAAAACTTTTAAATTTATATGTGAACCTATTTCAGACCTAGACATTACATGTACATTGATGGTTTATTGCAATATGATTGTTATTACATGTACCATCATCAAAATTTATAATAACCATATTACTTATAAGATCAAAAATCAAATGCATTACATGTTTTCATTGACTATTAATTTGGGCAATTAGGCTTCATAATTTTAGACAAATCAAGTTTTAAAACACGTTTCAAAAATACAAACTATACTTTAGAAAAAACATTCCTAGTAAATCATACAACTGTTTGTTGTTTTAAACGTATATGTAGTTGATTTGGGTGACCACTACTGACGTCTTCGTCTATGTGTTTTCCCAAACATCATACGACCCACACATTGCAGTAAAACATAACTTAGTGGATAATTTTAAAAATCTCTCCTTGTAAATCAAAGAACAATTTGCACTCAACAACATACGAAAGTGTATGAAGTTTTAGTCTAAAATTTTTGCTAGCCAGATAAAACCTATATGTCGATCATAGGACCAACCTCTAGAGTGGCTCAATTATTGATGATTGTTCATGTATAATATATTTTCTTGCGATTAATCAAGCTTAGAACTAGAAAGGGGGGCTACAAAGTGCTACAAGAAGCAAGAATTTTGGTTGGGTTTCGAACTTGTAACTTATTAGATTTTCTCCCATTTTTTTATTTTGGCCCCTTTAAGTGCAAATTGCACTCACGTGAATATGTGAGCGAGATTGAGATGATAAAATGGAGCACATATAATATATATTATTTGGGTGTTACAATTTAAGCATGGAAAAGGTGCGAGACATGTGAGTATTCAATGTTCACTTTTTTATTTCCAATTTTCCATTGATGTCTTCATTTTATCTAACAAATCAAATGTCGTCTAATCGAAAACCTTGATGTTGTAAAAAATAAAAATAAAAAATAGCAAAGCTTGATTGGTAGATAAAATCTACTTGTTTCTCATATGACTCATTGGAGGGGCTCAATTATCAAGGATTGTTCACGCATGACTTGTTTTCCTGCAATTATTCAAGCTTAAAACTGAAAAGAGGGGTTATAAAGTGCTATAAGAAGTAAGTAGTGTGGTTAGGTTTCTAACCTGGAACATATTGTATTTCACTATTTTTTATTTTGACCCCTTTAAGCTCAAATTACACTCACGTGAATAATGCTAGCAAGATCGAGACAATAAAAGGGAGCGCATATAGCAGATATTATTCGAGTAGGAACAATATGCATCGTGGAATAGGTGCAAGACATGTAGGTATTCAATTCCCATCTTTTTATTTCCAAATTTCCATTCATGTCTTCATCTTATCTAACAAATTAAATGTCATCCAATCGAAAACCTTGACGTTAAGAAAAAAACAAAGCTCAATTGGAAAATAAAATCTATGTGTTGCTCATATGATCAATTTTTGGAGGGGCTCAATTATGAATGGTTGTTCATGCATCCCCTATTTTCCTACAACTGACTCGAGTTTCCCATTGATAATTGTGTGGTTTTGTCTGCCTTTTATATCAAATGCATGAACACAATATAAGGAAGTTGTATGTCTTCGATTTGTTTTTTAAAAAGTTAGGTATCTTGACCCTCTGAAAATATATTTCGTTGTTAGATAAGATTATATTGTTGAAAGTTTGAAAAAATCTTATGCTTTTTTAATCTGTAATATATTATACAATCTACCGCTCGCTCATATGACCAACCATTGTAGGGGCTCAATTCTCAATGATTATTTGTACATCACATGTTTCCTACAATTACTTGATCTTACAACTGAAAAGGGGGGTTACAAAGTGATACAATAAGCAAACATTACAGTTGTGTTTCAAGGATTTCCCTAATTTTTTTATTTTGGCCTCTTTGAACACAAATCCACGCGTGAATATTGCAAGTGAGCTTGAGGCAATAAAGTGAAGCACATATAGCATATCTTATTTAGGTAGGAACAATCTAAACCATGAAATATGTGTGGGACATGCAGGTATTTAATTCATATCTTTATATTTCCAAATTTTCATTCATGTCTTCATCTTAGCTAAAAAATTAACTGTTATTTAATCAAAAGACTTGATGGCGACCATTTTATGTTAGTAATTGTTGACGGATGACATAATCAAGACCATTGATGAGGGAAACCATAATCGCAATTGTGCATGAAATCGCTACCTTGGGATGCCAAGTCCACTCCATATATCCATATCTCCAAAGTGTCTAATGCGATAGACAAGTGAATTGCCCTTACATTAACGTGTGGTCTAACTACCCAAAAAACAAAAAGTTAAGATTGTAAATAACTTTTGACATTGGTAGTATTGATCGACCACTCCTTGCACTCTAAGATATTTTCATAGCACGATGTCTCAATGACCTGCACATTGCACCAACATACTCCTTCAAATGATTAAAAAAATGGCACTTGGTCATAAGAAAGAAGAGTTTCACATTAGTTTCCTACATGGTCTTCTCCTCCCTCAAATCCATTCTTCATTATCTCTCTTCCTCCTACAATGTTTCACTCCCTCAAGCTTAACTTCTTCAACACATCCCCTTCAATGTCTCAATTGCACCGTTTATGTATGATTTCTAGTTAAGATGGAATTAGTAAACATACAACAAAAACACAACCATGTTTCCCATCCACTTTGTTGACTCTGTGAAAAACACATTGATACCATCAAAATAATTTAAATACATGTTTTATTATTTTGTTGTAAGTGATTATACTTATACACCATAATGAATAAAATATTTTAAAAATAAATAATAAAAATGTCGAAAGTGTTTGACAACAAAATTATAAGATATAATTTTAAGAGACTTAAAATTGTACATGTATATGTAATTTCTATGCAAATGGTGTATTTCTTTTATTTCATATGTTTTTCCTAATATGGGGCTATCATAATTTTCTAATAAAATATTAGATAATATTGTTTTATGTTGTGTTTAGGTGATATATTGCAACAGCCTCAATAATAATATTAAGAGAAAGAAAGAAAATCTAACACCATAATGTTGAAACCAAACAAAAACATGTAAAACATGTTGGTGTGTGTGACATGCCTAGTCATTGTCCACATCACCTGGTGAGTCATCTCGCCTTACGAGATTCATAGGTCTTAGGAAGTCAAATGACAAGTGTCAGATTTTGTCATAGAATCTGTCATTGTCATTTGTGTCAGTGCTTCATAGGAGTTACATTCCTTATTTGGAATTGTAACTCCTCCTTTAGTGGTGTCATATGCGTCAGTCACGCATATGCGTCAGTGGTGTCATTGATATTATTTCCTTGTTTAGGCATGGGGGTTACACAACACCCCTATTTGTACTTCCTTTTTTCGATCTATGAGTATGAGCAGACATGTTTTCTTACTTGCATTTTCTTTCCATTGATTTGAATCTTGCTTATTGCATTGGAGCTTGACGTTACCTTCAGAGTGCAACTTCGTTGTGGTGCATTGTTTTCGACATCTGTTCTCGTGAATCCCTCTTTCATGGTATCAAAGCTGGTTTTGGTAAAATGTGCACTCTTCGTTTATCAGTTGCTTATTACTTCTGGTTTCTTCATTTTTCCTCGTGCAAGTTTTTATTATTATTTTGGAATTGTATTGCTCACCTCGTATTGAGGTTTCAACAGTTGCAAGTTTGAGGTATCTAGTTGGTTTGCTTTATCATGGGTTGTTGAATTCGTTCGGGATCACTTCTATTCTTGTGAGCTCATTTTTAATTGGTGTGGACCTGTAGTTTTTTATCTTGAGGTTACCTTTGCGTTGGTGAACCCGCTGCTTGGGCATGTTTTGATTTGGAGGCTCGTTTTTGGTTTGCTAGTGCATTTATTTTTGCATGCATTAGGTTTTAATACCTCTCGCCTCGGATCTCTGCTCCTGGTGCTAAGCATTCTTTACATTGGTCATTAAATGGGATTCAGGATTGCTTATTCGAATCACATTGGTCTCTGACTCGTGTATGCTCGGCCTGGTTTGGAGTGTTTGGCTCCACCGTTAAGCATCCATCCCTAACATTATTCATTGTGATTTGATTCGCATCTTAGCTGTTTGGCTCTTTGTCTCAACTGGCTCGCGTTTTACCCTGACCTGCAACACTTTGGCACCTTCGGCACTAGTTTCACACATCTCTGGCTCGGGAGGGTCCAACTTGCACTATCCACGACTGCGCATTCTCGAGGATTGCTTCTTTGTGGATAATATTTTGCACTGACAAGCTTGGGCCCTTCTCTACACTAACTTGTGGATTAAATGAACTTCTGCCTTGCACTGGTTATCATGTTCTACTACTGTTCTACCTCCACGTGTCTATTTTCCGACTCATTTTTGGCGTGTGCGCTAGTGTCATGGAACTCTGCCATAGCCGTTTCCACTGCATTCACTCTGTATGCACGTGGATATCTCTCTCTGCCCTACTTTTGGATATCTTTGTGCCCTACGTTTGGAATCTCTGCGGGCTCCTTCTTCAATTGTTATTGTCTACACATGGGCCGTTTCATTTACCTGTTATAACCTCGACTCACGACCTAGTTTTCCACCTGCATCTGCACTAGATTTACGTGTTTTTCTCTTGCATTGGCCTTTGTCTTTACCTCCGTGATTTTTCCAACTCCTTCTCTGCAGTGATTGACTCCGTCTTTGACTCACGAGCTCTGTTATTCATGGTTTGAATATTTTTGCAACCTGCTTGAGCGAAACGCTTTTCGATGTGTAGTATTGCCATTCATGGAGGTGCTAAGCACACTATCCTCTCATTCAAGTCATTACCTGCGGTCGAATCTGCAGACTACCCTACACAACTTTGCTCGTCTGTATTTCCTTTACCACGTGGATTAAATCTCAACAGTTTCAGTTTGTTGTACTCACCTCATGGCCATTTCTATCACCTCGAACCTTGTCATAGGCTCCTACATGCGACCGATACACCTCTGACACCTGACACATTGACACGTGGACTCCACAACACCTTAGCACAGCTCGGAGGCTCAACGAACTGACCCCCGGCTTGACAACGTGGGTTTCACTTGGCACTCAACAGCTAGGTCAACATGGGCTCTTTAGAATTGATTATTGGTAAAATCAATCTCTCCTTTTAAATATTTTAAGGTTAAAATCTTTTATTTCATTGGCATTGTAATTTTTTTGGGTCATTTTGCTTGTTTTATATATCCTTCCTTCGAGTGTCGAAGACGGAGGGTGAGGTCCGAGGTTGGCAGGAGGCTAATCCCCCCTCGCAGTTAAAACAAACCCTATCTAAAATTCAATGCCATTTCCAACGAGCATACATATGACACCCTTTGCATGCGTTTAGGGCCCTTTTTTTAATCCGTTTGCAAGCTTATTAGCATTTTTCCATCAGTTGCGGGAATTGTTTCTTGCTATAACTTTTGACTCGTTGCTCGGTTTTGAGCACTTATTTAGTCAAAGTTGCTTGTTTTTTCACACTCTAGTTGATGGGATTATCATTTTTGTAAATGCAGTATTTTATAAAGTGCCGCATTCTGGGGGGTGTCTTTGTATTGCTTGTATTGGCTCATTTCGAATCATCTTGAGCTTTGTTTTATCCCTTTTATTACTTGTGGACTTATGAGCGCGTCCACCACAGTCTTACAACAAAGGGATTCTTTCGTGCGACGTGAGATGTTATTTCTGACAAGGATTTATCTTCCCCTTCTTGTTTTCACTCGTTCTTATGCTTGCTTACGGTGTGGAACTATTGTGCCCAATGAACCTTGATTGTTTTTTCCACTATTGCACGTTATTACGTTGATTGCAAGGTGAGTAATAGACTAGTTCTCAGCACACAGTCGCATCTGATTGTAATCAATGCACTATACTATAAAGTGCCACAAAAAGGGGGGGTTAAACTTGTATTCCTCGGAGGCTCCTCTCGTCATGGACATTGAATTTCATCGCTCCGTTGTTCAACTAGGACCAGGAAACTACCTACAATGGAAGAATGGGATACTCTATCATTGCATTATGTAAAACTTGTTACCACATCTTCTTGGGTTAGCACCTAAACCTATTCACCGCATTCATCACCAAAATTGGTTAAATGAGAATGACATGGCATACGGGCTTCTTTGTCTTACTATACCGGAGGACCTTCAATATCAAATAGAGTTCACAGAGTTTGCACACCAAGCTTGGAATTTCATTCAAAATTTTCATGGAGACCTTGATCCTCCTTCATTTGGTTATGGATTTGATGATGATCTTGCATCCATAGAGGAAAGTGAGTTCATCGATACTTTTTCTTACGAAGGGCCACCCACACATATTTCTTTGTGTGATGACAATTCCACTAACACATACTCGTTTAGTTCTACGTCTGATGACGAGGATTGTGCACCTAGTTCTTATATCAAGAGTACTACAGAGGACTTTTCTCCTCCTTCTCTCACTATTCCAGAGAGTGTTGACATATCCCACATCTCATCAAATATTGAGCAGTCTCCTATACAGCCTTATACAGTCATCACACCCACCTCTTTTTCACCTTCAGTGTTTGAGGCCCCTTTCATTCCTCCACCTTCATTGGATGACTCATACCTATCTGACATCGCTCTTCTGTTTGTTGAGCCCCCTCATTGGGATGAGTATCTACCTGACCTTAGTCATCTTTTCGCAGAGTACACTTGTGATGTACTACAGGTTCCTCATCCATCTACATGTATTTCAGAGGAGTTCATCATCTCCGTTGTTGGGAGTGCCCCTTCTAGGACTCTTACCACTTCCACTTTTCCATTCAATGATCCACCCTTGCTTGTGGATCCATTTTCTGTTGTGGGGATGTTTTGTTGCCTTCACATTAGTTGGACATCCTTTCTACAGGTGTTCACCCTTCATACTCTTCACTCGTGACATTACCTTCGGTTCCTTTACACTCACTTGCTAGACCTATGTCACACTTTCGTGGACCTCAGAGTTCTTCGTGCTACTACCCTTCGGTTTCCTTCATGGAGTGGGCAGATTTCCAGACTCCTTCCTAAGGGAGACACACAATTTAGTGTGGATGGCTCTTCAGTCTAGAGGCAGAGGATATCATCATCGACATTCCACTTGGGATTTCTTAGAGTTGCAGAGTTCAGAACCATCCATGGCATCTTCCACATCCATCTCATCTCCCTCTTCTTCTCTCTTTTTCATCTTTCTGAGAGATTTCCCTTTTGTACACAGGTAGCTTTACAGGCTAGTCTATGGCAAAGACCCATCTTTGGCATCTTTCTTAGATTAGAGAGTATTTTTTTCTCTTGTGATGGATGTTTTTCCCACTAGGTTTTCCTTCACTGCTTGGGACTTCATTTTGTGCATGGGTACCTCATCATTCTTCTTCTTCTAGGAAGATGTTGTTTGTATATGGGAACCTTATCAGGCCTTTTGTTGCCTTGACACATCTTTCTTAGTTGTTTAGGGGAGTGCACCATTGACCTCTTCCTACTTCGATGAAGGGGGGGGTGTTGGTGTGTGTGACATCCTATGTCATCCTCCACATCACATATGGTGAGGTCATCTCACCTTGCGAGAGTCATAGGTCTTAGGAAGTCAAATGACAAGTGTTACAACATTCTGTCATAGAATCTATTCCTCATTTATGTCATGCGGTTACATTCTTTTTGGAATTGTAACTCCTCCTTTAGTGGTTCAGTATCATATGCTCGTTCTCATTGATGATTCTTTCCTTGTTTAGGCATGGGGGTTACACAACACCCCTATTTGTACTTAACTTTTTTCGTCATGAGGATGAGCACTTACTTGCATTTTCAAATCCCATTGATCGAATGGACTTGATGTCACCTACAGACTCAGAGTTCTTCTATGCTCTTTCACTCAATGTTAGAAGTATGACAATCAAAGAATCTCTTCAGGTTTCCTATACAATTTTTCTTAGCATCCAAAATGCACATCATCCTCATTTCAATAATAATAGTGGAAGGAAACTTCATTTATAGTGCTATATAAAAAGTTTTCACCAGTGTTGTATGTGACCCCGTCATTGGTGACTAACGAGAGGTGCCGATCATATCCACCATAAAAATAATTCATCATTGGGGTGACCACATTTCTTTAGCTAAATAGGTCTTTACATTAAACATTTTTTACAATTCAAAATTACATGTCTTTCTTTGCAAAAAAAAATACCAAAAAAAAACAATCTCATTACGAAGAACCCTTATAAATATAAGTAATTAAGGCTCAAACATTTATACAATTTTTTTAATTGTGTTATACACAAATATAAAATAACAAAAAAATACTCACTCAAAATATATGAATAAATACAATAATTATGGTTTTATAAACTTAAATTAGAGTTATAGGAGTGAGGCATTAGTACTTGAACACCCTAACTTCTAAAGTTTCCATGGCCACCTTATACATGATCATTTTGATTTTATATAAACAACGCATTTCATCTGTGACTTGGACAACTCACATCACAAGGTGTCTTAAATTGCAATAAAATGAAGGAAGACCAACAGATGTTTGGTAATAATTCAATAAATTTGATGTTTTCACCAATTATTGTATGTATTCAAACTAATAAATATTGTCTTGGATGCTTAATCAATAATGTAGGAGTTGTGGCACATGCTCTAATATTTAAGAGGATGTTCACAAAAAGTTTGGTACATGGTTTTTATTAAATAATGAATGTAATGCCCATTGTTTAACCGAAACCACCATTACCCAAACACTATTTGATCACTTTTTCTCTAGTACTATGTGATTGTAGTCTTTTTATTACCCTCTCTCTCTCTCTCTACTAATTTCTTTCGTTGTTGTCCTATCTGAGCATAAAAGCTAGTTGGTTGTATACCAACCATGAAAGAGGGTAATCAAAGATTTGTCAAGATTTTCATGCACGATTTTGGTAGGAAGAATGATATAATACATTGTTGGAGTAGAAAATACAAGATTTAATGATATAATACATTTAAGGAGTAGAAAAATAGAATAAATTTATGAAATGGAAATCAAAGGTAAAAGAGTCGTCAAGACATTGTCGTCAAAGCTACACACCTTCATCTAATGATATTGACTAAGTCTCTTAACAATGTTTAGAGAGGTGGTATAGCCGTGATACTTTATGAAAAAAATCACTTGTGTTTATAATCTATTTTTTAAGTGTTTGGACCCTTCAATCTAACATTCAATTTTATTCTTCATCTGTAAGAGTTTCAAATTTCAGATCTTATTCGATATACACAATATTTACGATACTATTTTCATAAATAATACTCATATTACTAATCTACCTCTAGTAATCAATGGGGCACATATAACATCAAAATTTCTTCCAACTAGCAATCGCACGTGAACTATACGATGGAAACGCCGAAAGGGATCTAATTAAAAACTTAAATTGTATGGGGAGGGAGAGTGGGAGATGAAGAGGATGAAATGTATGGTGGAGAGTATGACATTTACTGTGTCAATTGTTTGAAATAAAAAATGCATATGGTGTGCAAGGGGTTAAGGCAATGTATTTTGGAGATATTTAAGAATGGAAAGAGATGTTGATCAATACTAATGATGTCAATAGTTTACAATTTCAGCTCTTGCATTTTACCGATAGTTAGAAAACTTGTAAAGGTAAGGGGAAATCACTTGCATGCTTCAATGGTTAATGTAGAGACAAGGATATGTGGAAGGGACCTCAAGGTAGGGGTTTCATACACTATTGTGATTACAGATTCTATGTAGCTATCAGGGAAACGAACATGGTTTGTCTCTAGCCTTGAGGCATGCAATGTTTTCATGTGTGGACGATGGTGGTGAAGTACACCATCGAAGTGTGTCAGGAGATGCAACATGTTTTTTTCCGACTTACATTGTTTCCATTCAATAAATATTTGGTATGTTCCACTTTATCGTCTCGAATTCGCCCACATTATTCACATGAGTGAAAATTGTGTTTAAAGGGACCAAATTTAAAAAATGAGGAAAACCCAATAAACCTCCCTTTTAAGTTTTAAGATCGAGTAATCGCAAGAGAATAGTTGGTGCATAAGCAATTAGAATGTTGTAAATTAAAAGGGGGAAAATTAAATCCCTGTATGTCCCACATGTAATCCACAAAGCAGATTGTTCCTACCCAAATAATATTTAATATATGTGCTCCACTTAACCATCTCAATTTCATGCACATTATTTACTCTGGTGCAATGTGAGCTTAAAAGGGCCAAAGTAAAACTTTGTGAGAATTAGATAGCAATTTGAAATCCAACTGCACTGCTTAGTTCTTGTAGCACTTTGTAGGCACACTTGTCAGTATTAAGCTCGAGAAAGTATAGTAAAGTAGGCGATGAAGGAACAATCATTGGTATTTGAGCCCATCCAAGGAATGGATGTGCAGGTTACATGTAGATGTTATTTGACAATCGAGCTTTGTTTTTTGTCATTTTACATTTTTATGGCGTAAAGGTTTTTGATGGCACAACATTTAGTGTGTCAATTGTTTGAAAGAAAAAGTGCATACGGTGTGCAAGGGGACGAGGAGATGTATTTTGGAGATATCTAAGAAGGCAAAGAGAGGTCGATCACTATTTTTGATGTCAATAGTCGTTTGCAATTTCAGCTCTTGTGTTATATGGGTAGTAAGAACATAAGTAAATGTAAGGGAATTCACTTGTGCATTTCAAAGCCTAATTTAGAGAAAGGATATGTGGAGTGGACCCAAAACCCCATGCTAGGGGTTTCATACACATTTGCAATTACAGTTGCTCTATAGCTATCAAGGAAACGAACAGGGTATGTCTCTTTCCATGAGGCACGTAGTTTTTCTAGGTGTGGACAATTGATGTGGGAGCATAAATTCTGGAGACCATAACTTTTGATCCAACTGTTGGATCGTCTTAAAATATCCCGAAGAGGTAGATATTGATTAGTACCATGTCATGACCACCTTTCTAATGAAGGGTGGGTTCCATTTGGGCATATTTTTGGGGCCAATTCCTTCGTCTAACAGTCTAAAATTGGCTCCCAAGTTTTTTCCGGTATTGTCTAAAACTTATATTTTTAATATCTTTTACCCTGCTTTATGGAATAAGCCAAAATTTTGTGTGAGCCTTCATTTATGAATTCATATTTGGCACACAAAATTTAGGGCCCATCTGAGGTGTTTTTATTTTTAGGGTTTTTTGTGTTTTAGGGTTTTTCAGAGTTTTCGGGTTTTTCTTAGAGATACAGAAAATAAAAGGCATATTGTAAGGTTGTAACAGTTTAGTGTGGATTCATTAATGGGAGGGAAGTTGTTTTTAAGTTTCATGAGTTTTAGAAAAATTTGTGTGTTTTGGAGGCATTTTGGCCTCTTGTAGTTGGATCCACATCAACAATGTAGGTGAAGTACACCTTAGAAGCGTGAAGAGAAATGGGTTGTGCTTTTGGAAAAGAGGATGCTCCAGAGGGAGGTTTGCTCAGATGGAAACTCGGAACCTAGCATAACTCCCACATGATCAGGTAAAGAGGATGCATACAAGGAATATTCAAGGAAGATGAGGACATGAATTGAAAGTTAGAAATAAAAAATGCAAAAATAGATACATGCATGCCCCACACTTATCCCATGACTTAGATTGTTCCCATCTGAATAATATTTGTTATGTGCTCTACTTTTTCTTCTTGATCTCACCCGCATTATGCACATGAATGCAATTTGTGTTTAAAGGTACCAAAATTTAAAAATGAGGAAAACCTAATAAATGTACTTTTCAATTTCAAGCTCGAGTACTCCAAGGGGAACATGCGATGCAAGAATAATCATCGATAATTGACCCATGATAGTGGTTGGGCATATGAGCGAAGGGTGGATTTCATCTTCCATTTGAAAGAAGGATTTTTAAATTAAAATGTGGGAATTAAACACATCCATGTCCTACACCTTTTCCACGACTTATTTTGGAGATATCTAAGAACGCAAAGAGTGGTTGATCAGTAATCTCGATGTCAATAGTTTGCAATTTCAACTTACTTTTTTGGGTAGTTAAACACAAGTAAATGTTAGGGGACTTCGCTTGTGCATTTCAAGGGATAATTTAGAGATAAGGATATGTTGAGTGGACATAAAACCCTAGTGTAGGGGTTTCTTTATAGCTATCAAGGCAATAAATAGGATTTTTATCTAAATGTGAGGCACATAATTGTTCCTGGTGTAAACGATGTAGGTGAATTACACCTTAGAAGTATGAAGGGAGATGGAACATCCTTTTGGCAAGGAAGATGCTCAGGAGGGAGGTTTGTTAAGATGGCAACCCAACATATAGGATTACTCTCCTAGGATTAGGTAGCAAGGAAGAGAAGGATTAGGTAGTAAAATGAATGTTCAAGTAAGATGAACACATGAATTGAAGGCTAGAAATAGAAACACGAGAATTAAATAAATGCATGCCCCACACTTATTCCATGGCTTAGATTGTTCCCACCCAAATAATATATGTTGTGTACTCCACTTTTTTTTCTAATTCTCACCCCCATTATGCAGTTAAATGAAATTTGTGTTTAAAGGGACCAAATTTTCAAAATGAGGACAACCCAATAAATGTTCGTGTTCAGTTTCAAGCTCAAATACCTGTAGGGGAGCATGTGATGCACAAACAATCATCGATGATCGAGCCACAATATTAGTTGGCTATATGAGCGAAAGGTGGATTTTATCTGCCATTCAAAAGATTTTTTTTAATGTGGGAATTAAATACCTACATGTTCGACACATATTCCATGAATTGGTAAAAACGATGGAATTAATTCCCTGCATGTCCGATAACTATTCCCTGACTTAGATTGTCCCTACCCAAATAATATATGTTGTGTGCTTCGTTTTTTGGTCTCGATCTCGCACACATTATTCAAATGAAGGCAATTTGTGTTTAAAAAGGCCCAACGAATGTACTTTTCAATTTCAAACTCGAGAACATGCAGGGGAATAGGGGATACATGAACAATCATCGATAACTAAGCCACTCTAGTGGTTGGGCATATGAGTGAAGGATGGATTTTATTTGCCATTAACCGTAATCCATCTCATAAAACAATTGCATTAACCGTAATCCCTGCCAAAAAACCTTAATGTCCATTACCTTCGTCCTCCCGCTTAGTGGCGATGATGAGAAGCTGAAACGGATCCCCATGTTATTTAACTTGTGTACAACACGAGCTACTATAGAAAAAATGTCGTATGCAAAAAAAGAGTATAGATTTATTTTTGGGGGCTTGTCTTCCTCTTATTCGGGAAATTCAGCTGTGAATTTGTTCCTCCATCTATTAGCAAAATATAGGTTTTGGTTCCTAGGGTGCCCTCCACGGAATCGATAATGGAAGAGTACAATACATCTAGAATGCTACTAAACCCATTTGTAATAATCCACACGTACTCTTCACCCATCATTCCAATATCTTTAACGACCGAGAAGAGAGATAACCCCGGTTCGAAAGTCATATGGACCACGATAACCCACGGCTGCATCGTCTTAAGCTTGTAAATTTTCACTCTTATGAAAACTCTTAAGTAGGAATGAGCCATCTGTTGGAAATCTGGGACACTACTTATAGGAGGGAATCGCTTAAAGGCAAGAGCACGTTGGTATCGTAATCGTTGTCGACATAGATAGCCACAACTTGCATCAAGCCGTACTAAAAAAACTCAATATTTGCCAAAATGTCCACCCGAATTACTTGAAAACTTGCAGAGTGGCTTGAAAGTATGGGATAGCGATGGACATAGATAAACATTGTTTTTGGATCCGTTGTAGAGAAGGATTAAACATGGGGACCTACGCCAGCATCACACAATTGCGCTACGAATCCTGCTTCTAGACAGCGGGGAAAACTATTAGAGGCTCGTAACTCTCCAAATACTCGGAGTAGAAAATAAGGGTCTTTGGAAATAACAATGACAGATATAATGAAATAGTATTTCCACCTTCAGATCTGGGAATGGCCCCACTGGAAAACCCTCCAAATAAACGCTGCACCTTCAGATCTGGAAACGGCCGTCTGGAAAACCCCCAAATAAAGGCTTCAAGTCACCTCGCTAGGAATGGGGTCGAAAAATGATGGAGGCGCCTTCAACGTGATGCCGCACCCAGCCCAAATGGCTGTCGTGGATATGATCTGGAGCCCCTCTGCTTATCTTCCCAAAATGCCCTTGGCAAGACCCTCGAGATCCTTCCTCTGAAACCTTTGTTAATGTCTCTGCCACACAGCCATAGATAGCGGCTCCAAAATAACAGACTAGGGTAAAGCATCTCTCACTACCGAAGAATGCCCTGCTAGCTAGGAACGAATCTCTCACCACCGAAGTTAGGGTACCTGTGGGATTTGACTCCACAAGCTTTAAGATGCGATCAATAGCAACAGCTGCACGAGAAGGGGATCAATAAAATGTATATGCCAAAAAATGCTCTCCTTTCTCTCCCAACTCCTTATACACATTCCAAGGCAAAAGAACCCCAATAGACCAAGACGTAGTTTCATTCCACGGAGGGGTCAATAAAATAAAAGTAACTAAAGTTACTTTTTCCCATTTAAGTCGTCAAGGTCCAAAGTGACCCCCAAACACCAAACATGACTATTAGTACCATGCGGTACAAGCCTTCTCAATAGCCCCAGCGTCCCCCGCCTAACTTGGATATGACCACGGCTTGGACTCCACTTGACCCTTAGGCCTTTGGCGCAGGAAAAGGGGACATTACAAATACAGTCCCTTCTTAGCAAATGCTTGCAAACCCCAATGGCATCACAAGTAACATGTCTCTCCATAGGAGCAACTGAATACCGCGCCATAGTGCATTGTCATCCGACCTGTATATCTGTCCCTCGGTGGAGACATCGGTGTTGAGTATGGGCAGAGGAATGCACCACATCAGGAAGACTTAGGTGTTAAGAATGTCATGCAAGATGATCTTTTGACTCCCATTGTAAGTGATAATGATGGAGAGGTTGTTCTTTGACCCAAAACTTTGTTTAAAACACTCACTTACATTCCTATCAAAGTGACCAATGGCAATGTTGGAATTGAGTGCTCAAACAAGACCTATCTGGGTTCAATGTCCCCTCCGTGATAACAATATCTAATGTAGCTTCTACTGTGCAAACAAGCATGAATGTTGGGCAAAGGGAGAAAAAAAATTGAAAAAAAAGGTGGGCGAGGGATACTCGATGGATCCACTTATCACCTTGCTTGAACCATTCCGGCCTGGACCACATAAGTTAGACAGGAGCATACAGCAACTTACAATGGAAATGTTTTACAGCGTTCAAAAGGCTGCTCTCCTCAAGTTAAGTGTGTTTTGCTTCTGTGACAGGAGGCTAAGATAGTGTTGTGCATGGGCTTTGAGCTCTTGCGCAATTTAGTAAGCGTTGGATGACAGAGATCCTACACACGCTTGTTAAACATCTTTTCCTATGTGCTTCAATATTAGGCATACAACTGCCCAAGATAGGCAAGGAAGTTAAGAACTCCATATTTGCACGAGAGAGTCCATTTGATGTATTTCACAGACCATAAAATCTGCTTCATGAGGTCCTCATGCAGCCGCGCAGTGTAGTCACACAACTCGTTGGTGTACTCTTCCACCAATTGTTGCTTGTGTTGTCACAACTACTGGAACTTTATTGTACTCATCCTCAAAGAGTTTGAGGACCAATACAATTTGTTTAGCAAAGCTTTAACGAACCCATACTCAAGTCCAAATGGGCTCAAAAGATTTCTGACATTGTGAGGTCCAATGTTTCCCACCAGTGGGGCAATAGAAAGTGCATAGATTTCTTTTACAATGAATGCAAAGGTGATCTTCTCTTCATCGTCGAAGCAATCGAGGGAGAGAAGTAGAGCCTCAAGCTAGAGAACACCACTTATCCAATGTTGTGGCGTTAGTCTTTCCTTCGATGACACTAGTGCAAGATCATACAATGGATTTGGCTTTTCCTGCTCCAAAATAGCTTTCCCATGTTGAAACCATTGGTGAGCGAGCATGCAAGAAAGAAGGTGTGGCTTCCTAATCTGAGCTACATCATTAGCTCACAGAATTGTGCCAAAGATCTCGGAGACACTGTGCTTCCAGAGATTAATCTCATGCCTAAAATAGCTTTTGGACATTGGGGACATGCCTGAGCTTATCGGTCATCCTGGGCATGCAGCTATATTACATTCATAGCTACAACATTCTTATCAGACGGTCTACGCTCAAAGCCCACTTATTGACCTGTCTAGCATTAGTTCTCATGTGTTAACAAAAACATATTGTAAGAGTCTATGCTCTGATTTTGCAACTTGATTTTGCTCCACGGGGCCTAGGACCATGTTGCGGGGTTGACCCTTTTTAGCCGCACACAGAGATAAGCTATGAAATTTGCAGAATGTTGATAGAAGAAATTAACTAAACAGATTAATCTATCAAGGGCACGTTTGAATACGTTGAAAGTGTTTCTGTGCTAGGCATATACAACTGAATCGGAGAATGCATAGTAGGGAAAGTACATGTGGATAAGATCCTCAGTAAGCCTTCAGGAACGCGGCTTCCTATCTGAGTATAAGGGGAATGCTTCCATACTGATTTTTATAGGTTGAATGCACCAGTGAATGCGGAGAAGCATTACATACTGCGTTTGAATGCTAGATGCATTGAAGCATGCTAACAAACTCCAGACTCTAGTATGTATGCAGAGAAGCTTTTGACTCTATGGGAACTGCATAATATGTCCATATGATTGACCCACTCTCGAGTCCCAATGTTACAATATATAAATATATACGGTGTATGCCGATTAAAGATGAGGAAGTTAAGAACTGATTTCGTGTGATTCTCACCGAAGCCGACAGTATACAATTTCAAAAGGTTTTATGCTTTCCATGGCCGAGTGATGGCTGCCGATCGAGAAAGCGGAGGCATGCTGATAACTATGCTCTGACATGGCATAGGCGTGAGGGTGTGCCAATATCACCTATGCTGAACGTCCTGGGTTTGCTATCGACACTTGCAGGCGCCCTTCAAGGAACAAACGGAAATGTGGAAATGTGCACATGTTCCCTCTATGCCCAGAAGCAACCTTATTTATCAAATGTGTCCAAATGCTGAGATGCGTTGCGATGTGCTACGAGAAGCTGTGAACATTGCAAGGCAGTGCAACGAACTTTTCAATAAGCTGTGCTACTACAAGGCTGAGTAGTCCAATTTTGACCCAGATTTCTTGCAAAAGCTGTGATATACCTCGCGCTAACTGCAGAAGCTGTGAAAACTTAGTGAGGTTTGGTTGCGACAATGCATGGGAATGCGAGGAACGGTGCACCAAGGTAACTTGTAAAGCTTTGTAAAATGGTGCACTTATCCAGTGACAACAGCATGAGCAGGTTTTGACATTATGGAGCTTGAGGCAGTGAGGCTGGCAAGAGTACTGTCACCACTGCTGCAAGATAATTCAATAAGGTCTGTGTGTGTTTTACCGAGATAGCCGGGAGGTTAATAGGAGCACAATCCTCCTTAAGAGAAGTGAGGAGGCCCCTGTTGACGGCAAAATGCGAGCTTCTGCTAATTCTGAGCATGGATCAGGTATCGATATCTTGTGATACTCAGCTTCCTTAATCGAAGGGCACCAAGGTACTGGAAAACTCCTAATCTACTCTTGTTTCGTCACCTTAAGAGTCGAAGCTTCATAATGCAGATGCCTGATTGTATTAGTCTTTGTAAATGTGATTGACTTTGCTGCTGTGCCACAGTGACATAAAAAGCATTACTATCTATAAAAACAGCCATCATCCTAAGTTCATATTCTATTAAAAAGTGATCCGTCAGTTCATCTTGCTTCTATAGATGTAATGATAAGGAATAAATTTCTTCAAAAAACTAATACAAATATATTGCTTTACATGACATGCTTATTGATAGGGAACTTTGGGATTCTGATTTTAAGCAATTGGTATGTATCATTCAACACCCTTATCAGTTGAAGCGCCAATCAGACTACTATTTGTGAGTAGAATAATCCTTGACATCTCATGAGATTAGGCCTACATTGAATCCTCTCAGCTGTAGAAATGGATATACAGAACTCGCCATCGTAGACAGGTCTAGCCAATCCTGTCTCAAAATGGAAAGGAATCCCTGTGTTGAGTTGTTTTATCCAAATAGCAGACTTGGGTTACAGATATCTCTCCAAAACCAAAGATGAAGCTCAACCCTAGTTCTAGGATGCATAATCAAGACTGTAAGTGGTGGGATACAGTGGATTAAATGCAAAACTCCAGACCAAAGAGGAGTATGACGTTCGGGCTGTTCAACTGAGAGTTCCCAAACTGTTAAAAGCTGCCAGATTTTTCTCCTGTATAGGATAATCCTTGGTTCTGGCTTAGGTAATGGAGAAGAGTTGTTTGGAAGGGAGAAACAAACTGCATGGATAACAGTTCATAAGTAGGAGCAACTCCCTAAAGGATGGCCATAGCTCAGAAGTTAGGGCATATATGCCATCTAAACACAATCGCATCAGTAAGGGATTATAATAAAGCAATATAGAGCTTTCAGTTCTAAAATGTATGACAAACAGCAGTGATCAAATTATCATTGAATCAAATCATATTCCTGATGTATCGTTTCCTTATTGTAACATCATTTGAGACTCGGACACAAGGTTCAGTGCAATATTGTTTGTAATCAGGGACAAAGCTTCCAACCTATTCTGGGACAATCCTTGGTTTGAATCAATGAAAAACATTACCTCATCAATTACAATGCAGAATCAACACTCTGACAAAAACTTTTCTGACTTATTCGTGTTAGGTTCATACTCTAATCAAAACTTTGCTTTCAGTTCAGAACGACTATAAAGATCTGAAGATAAAGGGAAATTCTGGCATCCATGTCCGCTGATCATAGTCATGAAACATAGACAGAAGTCTTGAAATTAGCTCACTTGTTATGATTGAAACAAAACCTATTTGTTGGAGTAATCCTAAGGTTACCCGAGCTCCGCTTTTCAGTTGTAGTATCAATAAAAAACGTTACCTCGTCAATTATGATGGAATCATTTTGTCCCTAATTTTAGTCTCCATGTTGGGTCGTTTTCCTTAAAAACATAAAGAGTAATAAATGCCCACAAAAAAAGGAATAGTAATGATATTTTTTGGGAGGCTGCAATCCTTGACTCAGAGCTTAACTATCAAGCCACTTGAACTTTAATCAAAACATAGATTTCCATTCAAAATTAGGAATTTGCTAAGATAAACTATATTCACATCTGTGTTGGGTGATTTTAATCAAAACGTAGATATAAGTTCGAAATTATGAATTTTGAGATGAAACAAAACCTATTTGTTGGATAATCCTTGGTTAGTGCTTAGGTTTTCAATTGTTGTAGCAAGGAAAAACATTATCTCATCAATTATGTATGGAATCATTTTGATCCTAATTTTAGTCCCCGTGTTGTGCGGTTTTCCTTAAAAACATATAGAGTAATAAATGCCCACAGAAAAAGGAATAGTAATAGTATTTTTCAGGGAGGATGCCTCCTTTGTCAGTGCCTAACTTGAAGGTCCATGACAGTTTTAATCAAAACAGTAGGATTTCAGTTCAAAATTATGAGATTGGATGGGTAACTCTTTTCGCATCCATGTTGGGTGATTTTAATCAAAACATAGATGTAAGTCCTGGAAATTGATGAATTTTGAGATGAAACAAAACCTATTTGTTGGATAATCCTTGGTTAGATCTCCTTCGTATTTCAGTTGTATTATCAATGAAAAACATTGCCTCATCAATTATGATGGAATCATTTTGATCTTAATTTTAGTCCGTGTTGGATCATTTTCCTTAAAAAATGAAAAGACTTTAATAAATGCCTGCAGAAAAAGGAATAGTAATAGTATTTTCTGGGAGGACAATCCTTAGTAAGAGCTTAACTTGATAGGCTTGTAACAGTAGAAGATCAGAAAAATCAGTGTTCCACCAAGTTTCCGGGACGGGCAGGGATCCGAAGGAGCCAGCAGGGGATGGGGGAGCGTGTTTCTAGGACAGGGTAATTTTTTGGAGGCCATGATTTATGGGACTGCTGATTAAAAAATAAAAAAAAATATAGGAAATTTCAAATGTTCAGGGGGCTGACCCATTGATAAAGCAGGGTTATTACACATTATTTAACCTTAATAGTTAAACTTCAAGTTGAATTGAGATGTCGAATAACATCAAGTCAAAAACAGACTTTTTTGGAAAACATATTACTCTATGCTCTGTTCCAAACAGACTTTCCAGGAAAGGCAATATGTAATTTATGTTTTGTTCCTTACACCCTATAATAATAAGTATATCCGAGTTCCTGAATATTCTGGAACGTACCCGATACAGCAAACGGGCCAAAAAAATGCAGGGGATGGGTGCAAGGAAGGAGTAGCATAGTTTCAAACATGTGCAAGCAATAACCATAGTGCTTGAATCAACGAATGCTCTAAATTAAAATGATCTTACCATAAAGGGTCCTGTTTCATTAAACACGGGGAGGAATTCAGAACCAATGAGACTTACATGTAGAGCTTCCAAGAATAGAAGTCTAAATCCTATCTCTAAGACATCAACAAA
The DNA here is from genome assembly GCA_019776745.2 of Taxus chinensis. Classification (NCBI taxonomy): domain Eukaryota; kingdom Viridiplantae; phylum Streptophyta; class Pinopsida; order Cupressales; family Taxaceae; genus Taxus; species Taxus chinensis. The sequence continues at coordinate 249,640,957 of CM034151.1, read as the reverse complement.
GACTGTAATCAAGATCGGAAGGCATATATGCCATACAGCAGAACCAAGGAATCGCCCGAAGAACATGACTCCATCCAAACAGATGGAATGCTAGCTGATGTGTCGAAAGACAGCTTACTGAAAAGCAGACAATATTTTAGTCGGGGGTGCATCCATAGATATATATTAGTGAAAACATAGCTCCAAGAAGTGTTGTGAGCAGAATATATTATTTGACAAAATCTGACATATAAATAGCATTCAACCTTCATTTGTCCTCATCACGGTATACTAATATAATGACAGAGCATCCAACAACAATATAACTTGCAAAAAATTGATTATGACTACAATGCAAAATTAGAAAATGGCCAACAGAGACGACAATGCCAATATACCTGAGCTATGTGTTGAATAGAGACGAGTTTCTGATCATTAGGAAATTCTAATATCCTAATCTGATTGGCCAAAGCATAATCGAATTATCACGAAGGCTTATTAGGTGGCCAGTATTCCATAACAAAAATAATGGAGATATGATATATATGAAATCTCGAATCAATAATAACACTCGTATGTAGTTGGAAACAATGGTCAATTTTCAGATAGGACGCTCTGGATTACAGACTATCCATGCAAATAAACACACTCCTCATTTGACCGAGACTTAACATCATAATGAGCACAATGAGTAAATTGAAAAAACAATTACACCTCGAGAGAGATACATGTATTTTCAAGAAAGTAAACAAACAACCAAGGGAATGGCATTTGAAGCATACAGAAAAATTATATTTTCGCATCCAATACCTACTTGAAGGAGTAATTCCATAAGATATCACTACAACCGAGAGAAACTATAATAGACGATGCTTATTGATAATACCATGTAGAAACTATATATTGAAATCAGAGTTTCGAAATTGCCACAAGAGAGAATCTAATGACATATAAACCATAATATTATAAAAAAAAGCTTTGATCAGCCATTGCCACCAACTACCTCACACACTCTAAAACCCGCCACGAAGACGAAGCACCAGGTGAAGGGTGGACTCCTTCTGGATGTTATAATCAGCCAGAGTACGCCCATCTTCCAGCTGTTTCCCAGCGAAGATCAGCCTCTGCTGATCAGGAGGAATCCCCTCTTTGTCCTGAATCTTGGCCTTCACATTATCAATAGTGTCCGAGCTCTCCACCTCCAGAGTAATGGTCTTCCCAGTCAGTGTCTTCACGAAAATTTGCATACCACCTCTGAGACGAAGAACAAGGTGAAGGGTTGACTCCTTTTGAATGTTATAATCAGCCAGGGTCCTTCCATCCTCAAGTTGTTTTCCAGCAAAGATGAGCCTTTGGTGATCTGGGGGGAATCCCCTCCTTGTCCTGGATCTTGGCCTTAACGTTGTCAATGGTGTCCGAACTCTCAACTTCCAGGGTGATGGTCTTGCCAGTCAGGGTCTTGACAAAGATCTGCATACCTCCCCTCAGACGAAGAACAAGGTGGAGGGTGGATTCCTTCTGAATGTTGTAATCAGCCAAAGTACGACCGTCCTCGAGCTGTTTTCCTGCAAAGATCAACCTCTGCTGATCTGGGGGGATACCTTCCTTGTCTTGGATTTTGGCCTTGACATTGTCGATGGTGTCGGAGCTTTCTACCTCAAGTGTGATGGTCTTTCCTGTAAGGGTTTTGACGAAGATCTGCATACCGCCCCTGAGCCGGAGGACCAAGTGAAGGGTAGATTCCTTTTGAATATTGTAATCCGCAAGGGTACGCCCATCTTCCAGCTGTTTTCCGGCGAAGATTAGCCTCTGCTGATCCGGGGGAATCCCCTCCTTATCTTGGATTTTGGCTTTGACATTATCGATGGTATCTGAGCTTTCGACTTCGAGGGTGATGGTCTTGCCGGTGAGAGTCTTAACAAAGATCTGCATGATGAAATTACGATTTTACTTTCGATTGACCTGCAAAATATCGATAACAAATGTCAGCAGAGGACCATTCTAGAGAAACTCATACTGAAACTGTTATTTTAACCCACACAAAAAGAAACAAAATATCTGTGTTAAAAACACCGACTCGCATGCAAAGGAAAAACTAATAAAAACCACTAATAAAAGATCTGGCCGAAACACTAAACGTATCAAATTGGTATGCAAAGAAAAAAATGATTTAAATTAACTAATAAGCACAGGCCCCGCTGTGAAACACTACACAGAACATAAAAAACACGAATTTTACCATAATCGTGGAAATAAGGATCTCCTACAAAATCAATAACACTTTAAACTATAACAGATAACGGAACCCCACTTTGAACTGTCTATAAAATGTCCTATAGAAACTAAAGAAGCACATCACAGCTAACTGTCTATAAAATGTCCTATAGAAACTAAAGAAGCACATCACAGCTGAAAATTGGAATATATGCCGCCGTATTCATTTCAAAAAAACATTTCACTTCCTGGCAAAAGAATAAATTGCGAAAACGGAGTAAACAGCACAACGACCTCAACAACACAAACCCTACCCCTACCGAGAATTTTAGACAGCCAAACCCTACCAGATTTTACTGCACAACAGAATCCTACATAGCCATTAATAACCTAAAGAAATATATAAGCCACGAATGAAAACACACACCCTTACAAACCACAAATCTCCACTAAGGAAAGCACTGAACATAAAAAGACGCCGTTAATGACCCGATTCAGGAAATTAAGAAGAAGAAGAAATACACCCAATACATACCTCAAAGGGAAGAACAAGAAGAGAGAATGCTTGTAATGAATTAGTGAGGGATATGAAGAGGAAGAGGTGTATATATATGCGAAAATTGGGAAGCATCGCCCGCTCCAACACGCAAGTGGCAAAGCCGACACGCTCCGGCGGCGAGAAAGACGAGAAGATTCCACAATGATGTCTTCTTCTTACTTTCCTTCGTCTCTTCAACTTTTGTGGGGGTTCTTTTCTTGGAGGGGATTGCACTAACAATAGCATGCTAGGAGTGCAATGGATATGTTGAAAGGAAGTATACAAGGAAGATTGAAGTACGAAAAATATTGTTGAATTTTGAATTTATTTATTGATACATCATAGAGATTAAATGGTCGTGGATGGTTGCGGATAGTCGTTGATGGATGGTGGGCTAATGGCCACCCACATAACTAGAAAAAAATTAATTGTTGAAATCAAAAGAGTAAACTACACTTTATTTTGTTGTTTTCATGTTTATCAGTTTTATAACAATTTTAAGAACAAACACGACGGGCAATGACAAAAGCGTGAGGGATTTAAACATATGTAAGTTTCTCTTTATGCACCTAAGACACCAGTGGTGCCACTCAAAGATTAACTAACATCATCCTTTGTTTTTAGACCAATTCAGCAGAATAATCGTTATACCCACAAAAGATTTGGCATCTTGGCCCGGATTTAGCCTTTGGCAGGTGTATAGGCGAAGGAGTTGCTCGAGTTTGGTGAGGGCTCTACTCTTGCACAACAATACCACAATAAACTTCATAAAACGATTAAATAACAAAAGGAGAAAAATGTGTGTAAGGTTGGACTAATCGTGGCATTTAATCCCTACTGAACCAATCTAGGTGTTGCACTACATCCCCTTGAGTGAGAGTAAACCTTATGTAGTTCTCTCAATGCTGGTGCAAGTAGTATATGCAATCTAAGCCAACCCTTGCATGTTTGCCCTTGTGTCTTTCAACACAAAGATAGTGAACGTAACTTTTATAGAAGTGTACCCAGCATGGTAGTAGTGTTATGTGGTGTGTTTCAAATGCTAAGACTAATCCCCTTTTTCCTTTTAAGTCTTTTGACAATGCTTGGAGTGATTTTCTCTTGTAGAGACATGGCTATATGACCTTTGCATGCTTGGAAATGGAGGAAGCTAGAATCTTAAACCTAGTTTGAGTGCTTCATATTAGTGTGGTGGTTGCTCTAAAGGATGTGAAACTGCTTTTGGAAGATTTATGAGAGACTTGAGTGTTTTAGTGTTGATATTTGCAATGTATGCTTATGAGAATATTTGTTGCGTTAAGAAGTGCATTTGACTTGCTTATATAGGCCTCCAAATATTATATATTTGCAATATGGCCAACCTAGGGAAGACAAAACAATTTACATAAGATTTTCCAATTAAGAAGAGAGTCATTAGGAGAGAGGGTATGAGACCATACATGGTAGTTCATAGCATAGTATGACCTAACCCTATTTTGTACGATCCTATACAAGGATTCAATGATGAAAAATCCACAGTCTAAGAAAGATGTAAGGGATGGATTATTGCTTTGGATAATTAACTTCCACATATTAATGATAGAGTAGCGTGTAGAGATCAGAAATTCGTGTGGGAGAGAGAAAGATATGTCAATGTAGCTTAAAATGTGAACATTTGTCTTAGCATAGGAATAATGTCAAACTCATAATTGTCAAAGGATAAGCTACCTAATTTGAGTGTTTATAACTTGACATTTATAAATCATCATTCACAAATAGCACATAAGCAAGGGATAAGGAAACTTATGTTTTTTCTCATTTATGTTTATTTCTTTTAGATTTAAGAACATTTTAAAAAGGGATCAAAGAATAACCTATGCCCATTAGTCCAGAAGTTATCAATGCAAACTTTTATAATCTTTTGACAGACATTACCCAAGAAGACAATGTATTTTCTCTCATTAATTGGATCTAGTACAATGAATTATTTTTATCTTTATTTTACTAGTGTTGGATGCCTTCACGTTTCACAAAATAATTAAGATTTACATGAAAAAGGTGAATAACACAAATGAGAGCATTTGTGAAGGATGTTACAACGTTTTGGATGAAAATGGAGGATTCTAATGCATGTCCATCCTTTATGTTATTCATAATGTTCATAGTTCACAAGTTATAATCAATAATGATGAGAACTTGAACACTGACTAGTACCGCATAGAACCTTTGAATGTTGTCAGACCAATGGATATTAGGGTAAAGTTGAGTGAGCATACATTCAAGTTTGAAAGATCTACTCTTTTTAGGAACATATGAATTCTATATGTACTTCAAAATAGTGAATGGTTATGATACTCTAGGGTGGCATAAATGTTGTTCAAACAATCATTCACTTAGAGAGGTCTTTATTAATATTTATTGTTGAAAACATTAAGCTGGAGACCATGTAGAAAAAATAATACAATTATAGCAAAAATAATATTGGTGAGTATTTAATATAACCTTGTGTGAATGTCATATACTTTTCATGAGTTTGAAAATAGACAAGCGCCCATTTAGGGACATTTTACAAAGGATAAACATGACTTCTAATTACATCATGTTATTTGATTAATATGTTTATTGTTGGATTTTGTGTAACCATTACGAACTGATCCAAAATTCAGGTTAATTTTTTAACTTTTTTTTCGACCTTCTGACCCTTATAGGCTTGTTAAAAATTACCATTAAAAATTACTCCATTTTAAGTAAAACAATCCAAAATAATACAAAAATATAAATCACACTACACATGGATTGATTACGGAGTTCAGCAATAGCCTACGTCTTCGGGTTCTTATTGAACTGCTCCACTAGTCAAAATTTGTAAGTACAATGTTATTTCTTACAATGAAACCTAATGGAACTTCACTTGCCTAATAGTACTCCAGTCCTTCGAAGAACTTTGATGACCAGTCAGAATCGTCCTCCACCTTCCTAGTGCACAATCTCATTTGGAACTCAATTGGCCTTCCTGACGCTATTAATACGTCATGCGGCACTCTGGTTGACACTCCATGCTTCACAAGTGATTAGTGTGGCACTATGGGCCTATTGGAAAGTTTCCCATAACTCCCAATATTACAATTTACCTAATTATATTAGGTCTTAGCTCCCACAAAATTAGTGCTTATATAAAAATAGGACTTGCTAACACAATCAAATTTGCCTTTAAAATTCGTAAGGCTCGTGTGTGAATTAAAAAATTAAAAAATATATCAAAAAAGCTCCAAAATATGAAATTGATCACACCATCGCGATCATTTTGAAATTCTGAGCAACTTTCATATATAACTTGGGCTCTGGTTTTGAGTGGAAGTGCCTCAAAAATTAGCCTGAATGCAAACTGCCTCTTATCCTCCTTAACATGGTCTCTGCCTGAGTATTGTTTACATAACACCGAGCTTTGTTTCATCCCATCCGAGCTTGTAGCCAAGATGGTTGGACGGATAAGCCTTTGGGAGCGGAGGTATAATGCATTGGAGGTATAGTGCGGGTTTTTGCGCATGGCGTGGAGAGATAAGGGAGTACGTGGAAGTTTGGGGGATTTCATGCCAAAAAATTTAAGAGAATGATTAAACGGTTAGCATAGAAATGTGTGGAAAGTATAATACACTATGTAACAATTAAATAGGGTATAATGCATTGGATTTTAAACCATAGCTAACTAATGTGGAGAGATAAGGAGGTGGCTTGGTCAAATTCGAAACATATGACTTGGAACCATATAGTGATATGGCAATATATGGTGAATAAAAACCAACATTCAATTTGTCCTTTTTTTTCCTTTTTCCACTTGTCCACTGCTGACTGAGCCACTTGGCCAATTACGCACACGTGTCAACTTGACCACTATCGACCCGAACTTTGACTGCACATATCTTTCGCATACAAACTCGGATTTGGTCCGTTCAAAATGCGTCGGAAAGGTCTTGGAAAGCTCTACACAACGGTGCTAATATTAGATGATTTTACTTCCATCAATGTTTCTGTTGACCAACTTTGACCTAGTCACCATTTGCACATACGAACTCTGTTTTTTACGTTTAAATAGTCGACAGAAAGCTCTTGGAGTCAACTTTCACGTTTTGCCGATCCTAGGAGATTTAGGGAACATTTTTCCTCCGTACTTTCCTCCAGATCACACCTCCCCAATGGGAAAGGCTTTTGTCACTAGAGCTTTTGTCACCCTGTCCTGAATCTAAATACCCTGTTGTTACATCGGAAGTACTTCTGTAGTGAACTCTCTAATCTGCTACTACATTCTTCTCACTTTGAAAACTTAGTCTCGATCCTGGCCCTGTGGGTTTGTCTTGATTGCCTCATCTGCCCTCTAGGGGTCTTACACTTTGATAATCCCTAACGCTTGTACTACCACATTTGCCTGTTAAGGTCTTACTTTGCGACAACACAAAATAAAATAATTATACTACTATTGTTGATGATAATCCTTGCGGATGAACGGTCATAGTCGTACAAAACATTAGGTTAGTGGGACGTGCACCCTAAGGTAACCTCTAGATTTTAAAGAAGTTGGCTCTTCTATGTGGTGTGAGATAAGGTTAGGAGAAAACTTTAAAAAGAGATATGAAACTAAGGTGATGTGTCGAGATAAATTCTAAAGAAAGGAGAGACATCTAGTGAGTTGCCCAAAATAGTTTGAAGAGCGTTATAACATGATCCACCTATTTAGCAACACCTTAGATTAATCAGATGTTGAGGAGACGGAACACGTTACAGATGCAAATAAAAGATAAGTTAAAACCCAAGGGCTTATAGCACGATGGAATGCATAAATCATCTAGAACTACTTAACAGAAGAGGAAGACTCCGAATATGAAAGCCAAAATGCATAGAACAAGAACTTAATTTATATGAAAAATAATACATAAGGTTGAAATGGCACAAATTACAATTTCTTTTTAAATGAGTCTCGTTAAGGCTTGGCTAATACAAAACTGAACCTTCAAATGCTTTTATAATTTCTTGTTCCTCTCATCCTCCAAAAGCTCCTCCTTTTCTGCTCAGAATCGGATGCCCCTTTATAGCTATTTGTGGCTCTCTTTCTGACGTCTGGAACTAGCGTTTATGTTGGCAGTATTTAATGATCCTTCCGTTTTGGGTCAGTATCTCAACTACTTGTTGAGATATTTACAATTTGCTTTTAATCCGCCCAACTGTCGCCCCTGGAGTCAATGATAATCCTTTCCTAACACGTGGAGAGTAGATGCTCGCTTGAGAGTCTTTTCTAAAATCGGATTCCCAACCTGCGCCTAAGAGACATGTGGCAGATGTGTGTTATTTTGGGGAGGATTCCTCCTTTTCTTCCTGAGAGGAGCACTTGGGCGACACGTGGAGGGCGCATCGTGTTTCTACTATGCTTTTTACTTTTCAACGTGTCAGGGAAGGATTCCAGGCCCAAGACAGGTGGATGATGCGATGCTAGGTTGAAAGCCTCCCTTGCATTCTTTATGCCCAACTTGCACCAGTGAGACACGTGGACACTTTCCGCATCCAATTCCATACTTAGCCAATTTTGAGTTGAGTGATCAGAAAAACAAGGGTCAGGGTGACAACAAAATGGTGATCAAAGAGGTCACTAAAAAAAAAGACTCTACAGTTATAGTGACTCACTTAGGGACTCTATGCCAGTCATGGAAGAAACCAACGATCCCTCTGCTTCAAAAATCAAAATGTGGCTCAACAAATGCCACTCAGAGCCACTGCAAGGCAGCCTAAAATCCAATCCATTCCTCCTTTGTTGGGTATGTACTCCTTTACAATGCCTGGAAGGCGCGATCCAACTTGATTATCTCCTTATGCGAGGATTTTTGGAGATTCTGCACCACTACATGCAAGCGAAACTCCAGCTAGATGATAGGGTTTAAAATGGCTTCCACCTCGGCCACACTAGAACTCTCCTTTAAAGACTAAAAGACGGTCTTATCTTGATGTTTGGTAACCAGGAGCTGTTGAATTTGGTCCTTTGTGAGGACTATAGAGTCATCGGGAAAGGTAGAAGGGAAGCCTAACTGAACTAGTTCATCGATGTTCTACTTCCTATCCTTGATTCCCTAGTGGAGTTATGTCAAGAGCAACTGGCATTTGATGGAAGCCTTGTTGTAGCTCAAAATCTCCTTGATTTTAGCAGCAAATTTAGTCACATGTCTGCAATCCCTACCCCCTCAAGGGTAGAGTGTGAAGCATTATAAAGCTTCTGAATCAAGAAGTCTGATTCGGGGACCTTGGTGGACACTGCATTGGTGATGGTGGAGGCTGTAGTTACTACACTCGAGCACAATTCATGTGCATTAGATATGAATTTGAGTGTGGGGACTAGATCCATTGCCTTAGCGGTGATTTTGTCACCGCAGGAAGCATATAGTTCATGTACCAATGTTACAATCCCCCCTTTTGGGATTGTCGTCCCAAATTGTCGATTAAATCCTTGACCTCATCCTCCGATGATTTTAGCTTTTCCTAGAGGCTATCCTTTTCAGCTTCAATGACATGCAGCTTGGACTAAGCTGCAACTACTTCTGCTTTCTTTAAACCGAGCCCCTGTTGGAGGATCCCTTTCTCCTGCGAGAGCAAATTGGCCAATGACTCAGAGATGACGAGCTTGTTTGCAAGGGATTTTGGCGAAGGAACTCCCATTAACTCCTTACGAAGTTGCTCTATTTCTTTGCGCTTGCCCTTGAGCTCAGCTTGATGGTTGGCCATAGTGGCCTCTGCTCTGTGAAGGTTCGATTGTGCCTTCTTTAGTTGATTGTTGAGTTTCAAATAGTCTGTCGTGACTATCGCTATGGTCTCGTTCATTAATTCAACTTTTTCTTTGGGTCGGAACTCTGAGAGGTCTATCGTAGCGGCACTGACAAAGTAGACATCAGGTTGCATTTGTTCCACAGGTTTGGATACCTGGGGAATGAGTTGTGCAATAGTTAAGGAGCTCTGTTGATGGTCATATAATGACCGCATCTGCTTTGTCGCTCTTGCAGACATTTCCTTCTTCTTCTTCTTCGCCTTTCTATTGTCTTGGGTAGTTTTGGCAGCTTCGGCTTGACTTAGAAATTCGGAATAAGACGAGACAACCCCACCCACAAATGAGAACCCAGGTGGCAAGCCATAGGGAATTGTTGCTTGCGGTTAAGGCACTGAACTCACTATGTGATCAAGGGAACATTTTCAAATTTTCCCTAAACATCCCTAAATGGTGTCAGTGCAAAATATCATCTTGAGAGCTTTCCAACGACTGTGAGAATGCGGCAAACAAACATCGGGAGCTATAGATATGTCCGGTCAAAGTTTGGACAGCGGGAAAGTCAACTCGGGTCAACTAGTCAATATTGGACCAATCGCACTGTGACACTTGGCTTGCCACCACTCGTCGAATTCGTTCGATTTTCCTATCAGGAGTCGACACGTGGTCTTATTCGTCATATATCATGTAGGGTTGAATTTCATATTATTTTGTAATTCTTTGCCATACATTATTTCCAAATGCCACGCATAATGTCAAACTGCCATATATTAATGTTTAAACATTAATACATTTACCCATACAAATCTCCCCATCCACCTTTTATGCTAAGTCCACGTGGTGAAGGAGATGAAGCGGTGTTGGGGGCAATTAAATGCCATGGAGATTCCCACATTAAAAATGGTGGGCAAGGTTTTATATAAACCTAATAAACATTTATATCCCACACAATGTGAGATTTTATCCACCTAAAAAGCGCTGCTCCACATGGGATTTATCCCATTTAAAATACATGTTAATCCTTTTAAAATGCATGCCATCTTTTTAAATGTATCCACATCACGTGGAATTGGGAAGAATGGTTAAAAGGGGGATTAAGGAGGATTATGGGGATTATTATCCCATCCAAATTATGTGGTTAGGCTAATATTAGCCTAATGATAAATGATTTTCCATTATTTTTGGGCCCTAAAATTGTATAAATAGGGAACCCATTCCTTTGTAATGGACACATCGACACAATGGAGAAGCCCATTGCTAGATCATGGAAAGGTGGACACATTAGCCCAAGAAGCTTATTATTTGTTAAGCTTATTTGTGGGATGTGGAGAATTAGTAACAGGGAAATTTTAATATAGTTTTGTAAAACTATATTAAATTCCTAAAATTACTATAGACAAATATTGTTTATTGGCCTATTATTTTAGGCAATAGTAGACGGAATATTTGTGATTGGGAGTAAATTATAAACTACCCAATAGGCCCATTGAGCCACACCAATTACTTGCAAATCCTGGATTGTTGATTGGAGTGCTAGCGTCGGGAAGGCCGATCGAAGCCGAAGGAGATTGTGCATCAGGTAGGTGAAGAACAATTTGACTGATCATCGGAAGTTTTTGAAGAACTGGTGTACTGATAGGCAAGTAAAATTCTATTAGGTTTTCTTGTGAAAGTACTATTGTAACTCACAAGTTTTGACTAGTGGAACGGTTCGACCACGAACCCGAAGACGTAGGCAATTGCCAAACTCCGTAATCAATCTTTGTGCAGTTGTCTTTAATGATTTGCATTTATTTTAAATTGATTACTTAAAAGGAGCAAATTGTTGGCAAATAATTTAAGCCTAAAAGGGTCCGAGATCAGGTAGTAATAACTTGATTATTTTCGGATCACTATGGCGGAGGAGGGGCCTGCCACCACACGGGGGGAAACGTTGGGATGGCGAAGGCAGGTCGAAAGAGGATGGGGACTTCGGGAAGAGGAAGGGATTGAGTTGGGGTGATTGATAAGGGAACACCACTGAAAGGGGAAGATGGTGGTGGAGGAGGAGATTGAAATGGGGCTCCCGATGGGGGAAGAGGCGGAGGAGAAATAGGAACCACCACGGACTTCAATTTCTTGCGCGGGGGGCTTAGCGTTGGATCTTCCATAGCGATCTCGCCTAAAGGAATAGTCGCAAATTGCGGCATTGGAGTTTGAGCTTGAAGATTTTGTTGGGGAATGGAAGGCAGGGGCGGAGGACACAACTGCTATTGTTGGGGATCGGAGGACTCTCCAGTCAATCTTGCGGACTGCTCTGGAATGATAGTGATCGTATCCTCGCTTTCTGTATCGGACGCATGCTCCACATCCCAGAAATCCTCCCACTGTTCATCGTTGGGGATGGCCTCAAAATTTTGGGTGGTCCTGTTAATCTCTTGCCTATATTTCTAATAGGCCTCAATCTTCTCTGCGCTCCAGTCCCTCTTTTTCAAGGCCGCTCGAAGTCCCTTGGTCATGGTGAGAGTGGGGTCATACTTATATTTTCCCTGGTGGAATGTCTCTCAAACTGGGGTCGGAATGTCCTTGAGCTTGACAAATATGTCAGGTGACTCCTCATGGGGACTCTGCCTCATTTCGAAAAATTCCCTCGGCTCATGGATGCAGGAGTCGGGGACTTTGTTCTCCACCAAAGTCGCGGCCATCTTTCCATTTGGGTCATACCTCCAAGAGTCTTGAATTAAAGCAACCCCGTAAGAAGCCAACTTCTTCATAAGGATATGCTCAGCCCTCCCTTTTAGTATAGTGACTCATCCTTTGCTCAAGGGGAGATCAAAAATAGCCTTCTTCTTCCAGCATGCGCCGAATTCAATGCCCATGAGTACTAGTTGCCTAGCTATCTTTAGGCCTACTACTTGCTCCGTGAGGACCCTGGGAAGCATAAAAGATTTTTCCTTGAAACCATGTAGGTGAATCATAGAATGCCCTCTGGCGAAAAAGTAATCACAGGGGTGCAAGGGGTTGGCCAGGATAGATTGCACCGAGTCATTCATCCTGTTGTTAATCCCCTCTGGATCAATTTCACAAAGGCTCCAAAATGGGAAATTGATCACACCATCACGATCACCTCGAAATTTTGAGCAATATAACTTGAGCTCTGGTTTTGAGTGGAAGTGCCTCAAAAATTAGCTTGAATGCAAATTGCCTCTTATCCTCCTTAACACAGTCTCTGCCTGGGTGTTGTTTAAATAACACCAAGCTCTGTTTCATCCCATTCAAGCTTGTAGCTGAGATGGTTGGGCTGATAAGCCTTTGGGAGCAGAGGTCGTGGGTTCAAGACCCATCCCTTATCATTTTACCAGCGGGTTTTGGCGCATGGTGTGGAGAGATAAGGGAGTACGTGGAAGTTTGGAGGATTTCATGCCAAAAAATTTAAGAGAATGATTAAACGGTTAGCACAGAAATGCGTGGAAAGTATAATACATTGTGTAACAATTAAATAGGGTATAATGCATTGGAGTTTAAACCATAGCCAACTAATGTGGGGAGATAAGGAGGTGGCTTGGTTAAATTCGAACCATATGACTTGGAAATACAATTTATTATCATAGAAGAAATACAATGAAGATTTGTAATCTTCCACACCTTCTTGGATGTCCTGTACTTTCTTCTCTACAAATTTCTCCTTTTCTCTCAAAGGAAACTTCTCTCTATTCTCAACTAAATTCTACCTTATAAACCGTAGCTTTATGTTTATATATGCATCTATAATTTTAAGGCACTTTTGCTATGTAATTACAACCATTAGATTCACTTTACAACTAAAGATAGATCTAATTCCCGCAACTTAATTATAATAGTCACGCACAGGCAACCGATGTTGGTTAGCCTTAACCGATGCCGGTTAGCCCTAACCGATGTCGATTCCTCCTTTCCTGACCAATATCAGTCCATGGGTGACCGACGACGGTTTGTCAACCGACGTCGGTTATTGTGTATTCCAGCAAGTTTGCAAAAGCATGCCAGTGAAGCGATTAAGCTCCACAACTCAGCATCCCCCTCCCTCTTCTTTGTAGACCCCTTACATGATAGCCCACTTCTAACTTATTTTGCCAGTAGAGCACCTACACAACACCACACTTATACTTGTTTTTTTTCCAATTACTCAAAATGAAAGTACCTCCTCTTTCAAGACAACCCACTTCTACCTCTTCTTTTCTCAATTACTCAAAATGAAATTTACTCTCTCCTACAAGATAATGCACTTCTACCGCTTTTTTCATCAGTTGTTCAATATGAACATTATTGACCTCCTCCTTCAAGATAACCCACTTCTACCTCTTTTTTCTCAAATATTTAAAATGAAAGTTACTCTCTCCTACAAAATATCCCACTTCTATCCTATTATTCCAATTACTCAAAATAAAAGTTACTAATCCTCTACTCTTTGTAGAATCCTTACAAGATAGCCCTCTCATACCTCTTTTTCCCTTTACTCAAAATGAAAGCTACAAACTTCCTCCTACAAGATTGCCCACTTATAACTTCTTTTTGCCAACCACTTTAAAATGAAAGTTAATGACCTCCTCCTACAAGATAGCCACTTCTACCTCTTTCTTTCCCAATTACTCAAAATGAAAGTTACTAATTTCTTCCTACCAAATAGCCCACTTCTATCTTTTTTTGCCAACTACTCAAAATAAAAGATACTAACACCCTCTTCTTTGTAAATCTTGTACATGATGGCACAATTCTAACTACTTTTTGTCAATTAGTTAAAATGTAAGTTACTTAGCTTTCCCTTCTCTTTGTAGACCCCTTACAAGATGGTCCACTTCTAACTTTTATTTTTGTACATAAAATTTTTTCAAGATAGGCCACTTCTATCTCTTGTTTTAATAGCAATTGCTCATAATGAAAGTTACTCACTCCTACAAGATAGCCCACATCTATCTTTTTTTTCCAATTACTCACAATTAAAGTTACTAACCCTCTCCTCTTTGTAGGCCCCTTGCAAGATGGCCCACTTCTAACTACTTTTTTCCAACTACTTAAAATGGAAGTTATTTAGCCATCTCTCTTCCTTTTCGTAGACCACTTACAACAAGCTGGCCCACTCTAAACTTCTTTAGTCACCTCCTTCAAATGGAAGTTCCTTAAAACTTAACCTTAACCGCTTTTCTTCTCTCTTCTCACCTCTTTGTCGACCCCTCGTAGAACCCCTGTGACAATATGGTCCACTTCCAACTTTTTTCCTAATAGCCCCCTACTGATGCCCACTTCTACCCTTACTTTTGTATATCCCCTTAGAACGAATAGCCTCTTTTCCACTTTTCTTTTTGACAACTACTTAAATGACAAATCATAACCCTTCTCTTTTAGTACAAAACCCCTTGTAGATGAGCCCACTTCTAACTTACCAACTACTAGAAAAGTACTTAACCACTCTTCTTTGTAACTCCTTACAGATGGCCCGCTAACTACCTTTTTAGCTACTACTTAATCTACAGTTACTTATCTCTCCTTTTTGTATGTTAACCAAGACCCCTTACAAGATGGTCCACTTCCAACTTTTTTTTCCTAATAGACCCCTTACATGATAGCCCACTTCTACCTTAATCTTTTGTATATTCCCTTAGAAAATAGCCTACTTTTCACTTTTTCTTTTTGACAACTACTTAAAATGACAAAATACTTAACCCTTCTCTTTGTACAAAACCCCTTGTAAGATGGCCCACTTCTAACTTACCAACTACTTAGAAAAGTTACTTAACCACTCTTCTTTGTAGACTCCTTACAAGATGGCCCGCTAACTACTTTTAGCTAACTACTTAATATAAAGTTACTTATCTCTCCTTTTTGTATGTAGACCCCTTACAAGATGGAAGTTACTTAACTGCACTTCTTTGTAAACCCCTTACAAGATGGCCCACTAACTACTTTTAGCTAACTACTTAATATAAAGTTGCTTATCTCTCCTCTTTGTATGTAGACCCCTTACAAGATGGCCCACTTCTAACTTCTTTTTATTAGACCCTTCTCTTTGTATACATCTTACAAGATGGCTCACTACTAACTTCTTTAAGCCAAATTATTAAAAAGGAAAGTTACTTAGCCCCTTTTTTGTAAACACCTTACAAGATGACCTAGTTCTAACTACTATTAATCAAGTATTTAAAAGAAGGTTACTTACCCCTCCTCTTTCTAGACCCCTTGTAAGATGACCTGCTTCCAAATCAAAGTTCAAGATTTTGACAAACACAAATCCACATATTTGTCTGATAAGAAAGATTTTAACGAGTTCAAACAAAAAGCTTGTGAAAAGGGAAATATGTTTTTACCATAGTATAAAAAAAACTTCAAACAAACAGGAAAAATTTAATAACTTAATGTTGAATGTCTTTGTATCTCCTTAAAGTATATCATACAAAATTTGAGGCACATACTAAATACTATTAATTTTATATATTGAAACAACTTGCAATTGAAATAAATCTAACCATCTATACAAAACAAATCATCATATCTAATAGTGTACATAAACCATATTACTATAATATTAGCAATCATACCATAAAGGTGCAATGGATACACTGAAGGCGGCACACGAGGGTGGATGGAGGTCAAGCTAGGTGGCACATGAAACATTTGATTGGGCATGCAAATAGCTCCACGTAGAGACAAATGTAGAAGCCACCGCTACATGGTAGAGTATTATTTAACGATATGGCTATCAAATCATTGTATGTCGAGACATGATGACAATGTAGTGTATATGTGAAAGAAAACACAAATTAATAACAAAGATGCAAACTAAACCAAAAATGATAATGATAAGTAAATAATATGGTGAAGAAGGATGGTCGAAATATGTGAATATGATAGGAAGGAATGAAGGAGGCATGAAGAAGTTA
Organism: Taxus chinensis; assembly: GCA_019776745.2. Classification (NCBI taxonomy): domain Eukaryota; kingdom Viridiplantae; phylum Streptophyta; class Pinopsida; order Cupressales; family Taxaceae; genus Taxus; species Taxus chinensis. The sequence goes on along the minus strand of CM034151.1, from coordinate 249,624,555 downwards.
AAGTTGAAGGATTGAACGTGAAATATTGGAGGGAGAATGACAAAAGGGACCAAGGGAGGAGAATTTTTGGGTTGGGGAATCTAATGGAGGAAACACAGGGGATTCCCTTTTTTCTTCCAACAACTGCATGCAGACCATGACTTGAATAATAAATTCATTTGTCTTATTACTACCAACTTGAAAACCCCTACAATCATGAAAAGTAAACATAAATACATTGGGCAAACAATTTTGCTTCTCAACTACTAAAGTGATGGAGAGGCATTACACCCTACCACTCACCACTTGTTGAGTAAGCTTAGGACATTGTAAATAATTATTATCTCCAATTAAACATTCCAAAGAATAAATATAAACTAAGACAAATATGAACTACGTCTTGGTGAAAAAATAATATCCAGTATAATAAACGATTGATTTCTTAGGAACTTAAAGTGTATCACTACATATTAAATTTGAACTACATATTAAAAAATGAACAACTATTGGTGCTTTTGTCAACAATCTATGGTGAAAAAAAAATGTACATGTTTTGGTAAAGGCACGAGCATAGGGTCCTCTCCCCTAATGGGAAACATACATTAGTAAAAATGGGGTGACTAATGTATGAACAACACCCAGATGGAAAGCCATTACTGTAAACAATGAAAGCATACTATGGATTTGATCTATTTCCTCTAAAAAACAGTGCTGAGAATTTTCGTCATCTATTTTCTTGTTTTGGAAAAAGAACAAAATGTCTTTGCCACATACATTAAAATCAATGTATATATCTTCCATCTTCTATTCCTGCTCAAATTGTGAATAAGAGAGCATTTATTGTTCTCATGCAATTTGAGAGAAAAAATGTGCGGGGGTAGACATCAGATTTAAGAGTAAAAACTGAAATTCAAATATATATTTCTTCTCTTAAATATTAAGTTTTATACAATTTTTTTTATTGAAAAGCATATCCATATAATAATGATGAAATGTACAATGCTAATCATACAAAATTGGGTGCAAAAGATCACACCTCAAAAGCAGTGAAAAAGTAGCCATTAAAAGGCTACTAGAGGCACAAATTACATAATCATTTCGAGATAAGCTTATCAAAAAAAAAAAAGTTCGAGCAAAATTTGAAGAAACCAGTAGAAAAAAACTAGGCATGGAGTTAGGTGGCGGCGACGAACATGGAGGCAGGAGGCAATTGCAGGGGGCTCTTCAGACGGTCACCCCACCCACCAGGAGGGTTGGCGGGGGTGTCAGTAATCGGCTCCCAACCCTCAGTCTGCGGTTTCTCCTCCTCATTGCCCCGCTGGTTGGGCGATATGGCTAAGGAGAGCCTAGGAAACTTGGAGTGATCAGGCGCCTACCACCAATAACTGCCACCGCCTAGCCGGCCAAACACCCCTGGTGCGGGAGGAGCCCATGATGGAGGTGGAGAAGGACCGCCGATGAGGGGAGGCGCTCTGCCGCCCAATAGCCGGACCTCGATCAAAATTGTGCCACCCATGGGAACGGGAGCGGTGACCTTGTGAACGAGAGCGGCGATGAGGAGAATCAGGCGGAACACGACTGACAATGCAGGGGGTGCTCCCCCAATGATCCAACAGGGTCTGCAGGTGTTCCACCTCAATGTGGACTTTCTCTGCTTGAACTTGGATCTGAAGCGAGACATTGGAGATAACATAAAGTTTGTTAGAAATAACAATAATTCTATCCACTATCTCCTTGTTAAAAATAACTGAATTTCTAGTTTTCCAGATGTGAGATAAAATATTAGTTCTAACAGAATGCCAAATGTTGTAAAATTTTGTAGGAACAAAGGCCGAGTCCCCCAAAAGAACCATTTTCCACGTAAACAACATGGGCAAAAAGGTTGAAAAAGGGTATGAATCCACCACCAGGCAGACTGAGCATTGGGGGCAGAACCAAAAGAGATGAAGAAGAGTCTCAATGTGGTTGCAGAAAGGGCAGCACAACGGAGGAGCTCCCATAAGAATGAGATGTTTGCCCACAGGAAGCCCTTGGTGGAGAATACACGAAAGGAAGTGAGAAACTTTGGGCTCTATAGGAATGGCCCAAACAGCTAGAAAGCATTGCTTCCAACCAAAAGGGGTGGAATGCAAGCTCCAACGAGCATTGAGCTTATTGAAAGGGAGTTGCTTCTGAGCAAGAAGCTTGTAGCCCACTCGAGGTTTGTAATTTCTGAAGGGGGTGGAAGTGGGCCAATGCCAGTCAAACCACCACGGGTGTTGCGTATGAACACCAATTTTATGCAAATAATCACCAGGTATGAGCTCTTGAATTAGAGAAATGGCTTATTTATCATTGTCATGAAGAGAAAATTTAGCTTTCAGGCTGATCCATGGAAGCCAATCCCTACTGGCAGGACAAAAAAGGTCCTGAATAAACTTAACTCCTTTTCTGAAAAGACGCATACCCTTAAACTGTACTGAAAGAGCAAGAGGTTTGTCTTGATATTGAAAAACTGGATTCGACCATAAGCTAAGAGAGTTGAGATAGAGCCCATTTCGGAAACCATCACCCTGCCACAACATGTGGGGTTTGAGAAGCTCCCAGGCTTTCCAAATACTTTTAGCCACAGAAGAACCACCAATTTTAATAGGAACAAGGCAAAGCAATAAAGAATAGTAGTTCAGACCCTGCCATGCCTTCTGATTAAGAGGAGACCCTTGAGATATACAATGCCTAAGCAGAATTTTCTAAGATTCCTCACCTTCAAGGCTGTGAATTATCCATTCGGTGGTAAGAGAAAAACCTTGCAATTGTATGTTGATAAGGCCAAGACTGCCGGTGTCTTTGGGCGTACAGAAAACATCCCAAGCAACCCTGTGAAAACCATGGTTCCCCTATAAGTTGGCCCAAAGGAATTCATGCAAAAAAATTTCCAACCGATGGTGAACAACCTTCGAAGGAGCCCATCAGAAGGAATAGTAGACATGAGTGGCAGCTAGAACCTTGGAACAAACTTGAAATTTTCCAGCAAGAGATAGATGCTTGGTGAGCCAAAAGGAGATTCTTTTTCAACTCGTTGAATCACATAGTTCCAAAGGTCAGCAAGGGAAGCCATGAAGGCAAAGGGGATGCCAAGAAATTTAAACTGAATGCCAGGTTCAATCCAAAGCCATTGAAATCCAACTAGTCAAGGAGGTTTGGGAACCATTGCCTGCCTGTAGCACTGAGTTTTTCTCCCTTGAATGGCAGAACCTGAAGCAAGACAAAAGGTATCAAGACATTGCATAGCATTAGAAACAAAAGCCTCAGACTCATCCAGGGTGAGAAAAAAAACATCAGTGAAATGACCATTAATCAACTATTGAGGAGAAGAAGGCTGTTGAATGCCTTGGACTAAACCAGCATGAGCAGCATTAGCAAGCAAATAGCTGAGACCTTTAGCAGCAATGACATAAAGAGAAGGAGCAAGAGGGCAAAATTTTTAGATGGAACGATGAAGAGAAAACTACTCAGACTGTTGACCATTGATAGTAATACAGGAACCCACATCTTGGAAGAGCATATTAATAGAGTGGATGAACCAAGGTCCAAATCCAATAGCCTGCATCATGGCTAGAATGAAAGGCCACTCAACTTTGTCATAGGCTTTCCCAAAATCAATTTTGACAAACAAAGTTTGCTGAGAAGTCTGGCATGCATATTCAATGCCCTCCCAAACAATAATAATGTTTTCCGAGATATATATGTTTTAATAAAGTTGGTTTGTTCACTCTTGATGATCAAAGGCAATAGGTTTGTAAGCTTGTTAGCAAGAGCTTTGGCAATAATCTTGTATGAGACATTGAGTACAGTGATTGGCCGCCAGTTGGTGATAAGCTCTGGATCACCAGTATTAGGTATGAATTTGATGTTTCCTTGGTTGATCAGAGCTCCCAGAGTGTTGGAGGACATAGCTTCTAGATAAACCTAGTAGAGATCTAGACCAATAGTAGGCCAAAAAGCCTGGTAGAATTCACAGGGAAAACCATCAACCCCAAGGGATTTATCAGAAGCCATCTGAATAGAAAATTCCTTCAAATCATCAAGTGTGAGAGGATGATCATAGGCAACACCTTGGCTTTCAGAAATCTTGCAGGGAAAACCTCAATGCATTGGAGGAGAGAAACATCACGAGCTAGAGTAATAGGCTGAGCAGTGAACACAACATGGTAGTGATGCAAAAAATCTTACAGAATGTCAGGTAAAAGGGTAATCCTTTGATTACCTTCCTTGATTGCTTTGATTTTGGTGAGATTTTGATTAGATTTAAGAGAGCAAAAAAACTTCTTAGCAACTGTATCACCAATTCTAAGCAAGTGAATTCTGGCATGAACTTGAGCTCCTCTAGCCTTATAGTGCTCCTCAATCTGAAGTTTATGCTTCCAATGAGCAGCTTGCACTTGAATCTGAGTGTTAAAGGGAGACATATTAAGCTCTTGAATAGCTCTCAAGTATTCAATATGAGAGGCTTCATGCGCATTTTTTCGGAAAAAAGTATCCTACTTCCCATAAAGCTGAAGAAAAGAAGTGGTGCGAGTGATGGCATGAGCCCAGCAATCAATCCAGACGAATCCCATCAACAGGGCTTGTGTCAAGATTCCAAATACGTCTGATGTAATCCAAAGTTTTAGGATGAGAAATATGAGACGTATTCAAGTAGAACTAAGTGGATTTGGGCTTGGGACACTGAAAGTTTCCATTGGAGCCCAAATAAAATAAGATTATGGTCAGAGACCAAAGTAGTATCCACTACCGAGATTCTAGGAGGCTATGTGAAGCATTAAAAGAGAACCATTGTTGATCTTAAATCAGAGCTCTGTCAAGGCGTTTTATACACTTTGTCATCACCAGCTTGAAAGTTAGACCATGTGAACCATGAAGTGGTAGAATTTGAGTGCTTGTGGTGGTTGGGATCAAACAAACAGAGGCTTATTGCGCAAGTAAAACCAAACTTCATGCTCCCCAGCACACCAACGCATAGGAAGCCGGCCCAATATGTCTTCGCGAGATTCCACCATATTGAAATCACCACAGAGAAATCCAAGTAGCAGATGGCAAGTGATCAACCAGCCACCGCCAATAATAAGAGCACTCTGAAGCATCATTGGAAGCATAAATGTTTTCCAACCCAAGAATATGACCGTCAAAATAAAAAAGGGTGCACACTAGCCAATGGGTGGGGTCAGAGCCCCATGATATGATATTGGAGGTGAGGTCAGGACTTAAAAGAGTGACAACACCACCTTCGACCATTATCAGGTGCTAACATCTAGAAGAGAGCACTATGCCAGATAGTACACATAGCAAAAGAAAGATTGGAAGCCAATGATTTTGATTTCCTGCAAACACAAACCCTGAAACTTTGTAAAATACTTACAATTGTCTCTGATAAGATATCTATGAGTCAGTTTAGTGAGCCCCTTGATATTCCATGAGTAAACTATCATGGAGAACTATCAAGGTGTATGTTTTCCTCCTCAAGGCTTGTTAATGCTCCAAAATGATTAGAAAAAGAATGACTTGCCATGCACATTTCCATGTAAATAATCTTCAAGCTCAAAATGCCGGTGAGATCTCTGTGAAAAATCATTTTCAGGAGGAGGGGAGGGAATTCTTGAATGGCGTAAGGCTTGACTTTCTCTCTGTCTAAGCAGTCTGAACTGCTGGCAGTGTTATCCATGAAACTTGAGGTTTCGAGGAAGCGAGGGGTGTGCAAAAATAGGCACTGATGGGTGGGAACTAATGAAAATAGTAGATTGCGGAGTCCGGGAGATGGCATATGAGGGCTTGGGAAGGGATCGCAGTAGACAGCTTCACAGGAGCAGAAGTGGAGGCATTCACTAGTTTATAAGTGGCAGGTTGGTGATTTATTGCAAACCAAAGGTTTACGACCAGTAACGGTGGTCCATTCATAAGAAGGGGAGGTGTTAGATTTAGGGTTCGGTTGGGGACTTCTCAACAACAACCAGCTGAGATTTGTGTCATGAGGGGACAATCCTTAATCATATGATTGGCGGATTGACACCAGAAACATGTGTTGGGCAGGTTCATATAAAGCACCTTCTGTGCAAAGCGTGTATCCCCCACCTGGATGTTGAGGGTATCCTTAAGGTCCTTTGAGAGATCAATTTGCACACAGACCTATTTCTGGGGTCGAGATGAGTGAAATTTGGGTTGTTCATGGTAAACGAGACAACCCAAGGGTTTGATAAGCTAGTCAATAAAACCCCATTGAGGCAACGACAGACGCTGGAAATTCAATCCAAATAGGAATCTTGAGTTTGGCTTGCTTGAAGACTTGAAAGCCTTGAGTCCAGTGGGAAAACACCACAAGGGTATTATGAATAAACTAGGGATCATGGTTGACAAGAGCTTTGCAATGCTTAGCATTAACAAAGTGAAATATAAAAAAACCCTTGGTCATATTTTGAACTCCCTCAACTTTGACGCCATGAGGTTGCGAATGGTTATGAATCCATTAACAGAGGATGCCTTTCGGGGGAACTCCGCCCACAAAGTAAGCAACAAGAGAAAAAGATTCAAACCAGTTACATGCTTTATCAAACGTAAGTAAATCAAGCACAATATCAGGGGAAGGAGTATCAGAGTCCTTACCTCGTCGAATACCTTCGAGAACGAATTTCCTCGCTCTTTTCAGTGTCATTGTTGTCTAGAGCTCCTGCGTTAACACCAGCGTCAATAGATGCATGATCCGGAGGTGGTGGTCATTATATAAGCCGCCCAAGGGGCGGGGAGGCAATCAATACAAAATTAATGCAAATATTCCCACCTGGATCAAAAGATCAATCGTGTGACATTATGGCAATGTACGACAAGCCGAGTATTCATTGCCCATTTATTAATAGACATTGTTTACTAGCTAATATGAAGCCCCTTTGAATGCCCATTTAGATGATGATCAAAGCCCAGATCATCAACTAAGGCCCCTTAATGACCACTCAGTCTAAGGAGGTAAAAGGAGTTACAAAGACAGTCTTAAATGACTGCTCAACGGAGGAGGTAGGAGTACAAAGACAGTCTTAAATGACTGCTCAACGGAGGAGGTAGGAGTGAAAAGACGGTAGCTAGTGGGGAAGAAACTACCCTACACTCACAATGCACCCCTTAATTGACGAGTCAACCCTTAATTGAAGGAGTACAAAGACGATTATGAGGAGTACATAAAGGCAGACTTTTCAGACTCTTAGATTCTTCAAAAAAATGTGTAATAGCTTCCTGCTCTTTGCACAACTTAATCAGCTCTGCGAGCAAAGACTAGTAAAAAGAGTTCCTCTTAATTAGTTGCTCTTTGTATACTTATAAATAGTATCGATGTGAATAGAACTTTCCTCCAAGTCTTAAGAAGTAAGCGGCTAATGGAGTTAGATTGATTTTGTCCTAAATGCAATAGAGAAATTTTTTTAAAACCCTGGGAGGAGGGCTTGAAGAATAATTTTCATTGAAACAAGGTGGAAGTTGCTGTTCTGGCAGGAAAGTTTCATCTTCAATGATTTCCAAACTCTTGGATAACTTCCACGATCAGAGCTTTTTGTTCTGGCAGGAAGGGATTTTCTTCAATAATTTCAATGATCAAAGAGCTTTAGATTTAAAGTACCTCGTACAAGAGAAAGATGAAGGGTTACTGTTGTGTTCGGAAGGTAAGATAAGGTCGTTGTTGTGGTAGGAAGGAAACATCTTCAATGATTATCAAGGTCTTCAATGAATTCCAAGATCACGAGCTTGTTGTTCTAGCAGGAAGGGATTTTCTTCAACAGTTTTCATGATCAGAGAGCCTTATGAATTATAATCTCGGCTGAGATTGATAGTATCCCAGGAGCTTGTAAGTAATGTGTAGATTTTGGCCTTTTCTATAAGAAATGTGTAGATTTTGACTTTTTCAACAGATTTTTCTCCTTCACGGATTGTAGTTAATATTAGACTTCTAATATCAAATAGCCTAAATACTCTAAACTATAATTAAGGAAGCCGAGGGCAGTGGCAAATCCCATATATCTTTTATATCCTTATTCATAGGTCAGTGTTAAATCCCAAATATCTTTGCTCGATTAGCATAAGCTTTTGCAACTATAAATGATGTATGGATGTAACAATGATCATACTGTCAACTTGTAAAAGTCGATGAAATCGATTGAAAAAAAAAACAAATTGGCGTTGAACACATCGTTGCGTACACAGACAAATACAATTTCCTCATGTGTCTAATTAAAGTGCCAAATTCCCTCATGTGTCTAACTAAATTGCCTTTGACGAGTTTATACGAATATATACAATAACTTGAAAACAGTTGAAGGGGCGATCAGGTATTACTGCGTTAAAAAAGCTAACAAATAGGAAACTCTGTTTGTTATTAGAAACAATGAATATGTTCAGAAGAAAATCTATAAAGAAACACAGAATATATTATCTAACCGTTGACACCTCAAGAACACTACAACTCGTCCATAAATCAAAGCATTGGGCTGCAACTCTCCATTTAGATTTCTTCCTAATGATGAATGGTCTTTGATTTGAATTATTCCATGAATTGGTAACTTCAAAATCATTGACATTTTACGACACTCCAAAATTAATAGAAAATTTACAATAATCGCAAGCAATGCAACATTACGAATAATTAACAAAACCAGAAGGCACTTCAGTATATCCAAATCGAGCTACAAATACTATCAGTGTTATATATTAAAACAACTTGCAATTGAAACAAACCTAGCCATCTATTCTGCCTACAACAAGCTTGGACCAGAAGGACACAAGCCGTCGGAGATCCAAAGGCATAAAAAGATCTTATTAACAAAATATTCAACATGCAATATCTATTTTAATCCCTACTTCAATTCATGCATAACACCACAGCACCAACCAGTCCGAAACAGAGGCTAACACCCACCACGGAGACGAAGCACAAGGTGGAGGGTCGACTCCTTCTGGATATTATAGTCAGCCAGAGTACGCCCATCTTCGAGCTGTTTCCCAGCGAAGATCAGCCTCTGTTGATCAGGAGGAATCCCCTCTTTGTCCTGAATTTTGGCCTTCACATTATCAATGGTGTCCGAGCTCTCCACCTCCAGAGTAATGGTCTTCCCAGTCAAAGTCTTCACGAAAATTTGCATACCACCCCTCAGACGCAGCACAAGATGAAGGGTTGACTCCTTTTGAATGTTGTAATCGGCCAGGGTCCTCCCATCCTCAAGCTGTTTCCCGGCGAAGATGAGCCTCTGCTGATCGGGGGGAATACCCTCCTTATCCTGGATCTTAGCCTTAACGTTGTCAATAGTGTCAGAGCTCTCTACTTCAAGGGTAATCGTCTTGCCAGTCAGGGTCTTAACAAAAATTTGCATACCTCCCCTTAGACGAAGAACGAGGTGAAGGGTAGATTCCTTCTGAATATTGTAGTCTGACAAAGAACGACCATCCTCCAATTGTTTGCCAGCGAAGATTAGATCGTTGTTGATCTGGTGGGATACCTTCCTTATCTTGAATCTTTTGCCTTGACGTTTTCGATGGAATCGGATGATCTCTACCTCGAGATGTGATCGTCTTGCCGGTGAGGGTCTTAACAAAGATTTGCATACCTCCCCTCAAACGAAGAACAAGGTGAAGGGTGGATTCTTTCTGAATATTGTAGTCGGCCAACGTACGCCCATCTTCGAGTTGTTTGCCGGCGAAGATCAACCTCTGCTGATCAGGGGGGATGCCCTCCTTGTCCTGGATCTTGGCCTTGACGTTGTCAATGGTGTCCGAGCTTTCCACTTCGAGAGTTATGGTCTTTCCAGTGAGGGTTTTGACGAAGATCTGCATGCCTCCCCTCAGACGGAGGACCAAGTGAAGGGTGGATTCCTTTTGGATATTGTAATCCGCCAGGGTGCGGCCATCCTCTAGCTGCTTTCCGGCAAAGATCAGCCTCTGCTGATCAGGCGGAATCCCCTCCTTATCTTGGATTTTGGCTTTGACATTATCGATGGTGTCGGAGCTCTCGACCTCGAGGGTGATGGTCTTGCCAGTCAGTGTCTTAACGAAGATCTGCATGATGCCTGAAATTTAACTTGCAATTAACCTGCAATAAAAAACACCAGAAAGATTAATCAGTATACCACGCTTCATAATCAAAAGATTCAAAACCCAAGGAAAGAAAAATCTCGAACCCTCGCCTCACAACGCCATATCAGACCATAGTCCTTCGGAATCAAAGAAAAAACTTCATACCTGTAGAGAAAACCTTGCGATTGCTCTGAGAAGAAATCTATGAAAGAAAGTGTGAGAAGCATGAAGAGCAAGAGGTGTAAATATAGGGGAGAGATGAGACCCGTTGCCCCCTCCAGCACGCATGCCGTCGGCCAGCCGTCACGTCAAAGAAAAACTTTGTCTAACCATTGAGTGCCAAGTGTCCTGCGTGAGCTGGCTTCACCTAATCCTGGCGGTTGTGCGGTAGATGGACGGTCATCCTTCTTTGTTGGTCTTAATAAAAAACATAAAGTTATTGGGATTCCAGTAGTGGGTGGGTCCAACTCCACACGGCGAGCAATTCCAGAAGATTCCACTGAGGATGACCAGATACAATGTATTATGGAATTGCAAACTACCTACCTATAACAACTAGAAAAATCCCGAGTCCGGCGCCAATAATAAACACGCCTAAATTTAAGAGGAGCATTGGTTGTATCTAATCCAACCGTTGCTTATATTTGACGGTCACCTTTACCTGTCAAGAATTTTTTTTGTGACGGTTTCTTAATTAATATCATCTTGCACATGACGTTTAATTTTCGTTATTGACTTTCATTATTTTCATATATATATCCAATTATTTATGTTCATATAATAAAATTGTACAAAATAGTGATATTGTTGACATAAATGAAATCCTCTTTTATTTTCAATATATCTTAATATATCTAAGAAACACTAACTCGTCTTAATATTTTAGATGATTAATTATTATAACCCATAATCATTTCAGGGTTAAAAATAAAACACAAAAGTATACATTTTATAATTATTTCCAGATATTCTAGTTAAAAATATGTATATATGTTGTTTATTTTATATAACTACCAAAGTTTGATAAGAAATACTTAAGTGTATTTTGGGTACAAGGTCTCAAAAATAAGGGCTTGACAATATTTCTCGTTGGAAAAAGGTTTAATATATCATGAAATGGAAGAACGTCGTTTAATGGTTAAAAGAGAAACCATGAAAATGAAGGAAGAGACCTCGCTCAAGAAGAGAGGAGCGGGTGCTTCGTGGTAGCTTTACTTCTTTGTTGTATTTAATTACAATACTTTCACACATGAAAAATTAATTCCTTTCTTTAGCCCATTATATATATACACTATTTTATACTCTGATATAAAGGTTTAAGCAATTTTTTATTTGTTTCTCAATGATATGGTTAATTGGATCGGCAAAGATCTATTCCACAAATGAAAAAATGAATGCGGCCTTGCACCAGATGTTTTAATGGAGATTTTGAGTTGAAACACAATAAAACCTTGGGCAACTCATTAAAATTAAATGTTCTTGTGATTAACTATACAGATATCAAACCTTATATCCAAACTCTTATCATTAGTGATGGGAGGTGCACATATAATTTAAATAACAAATTTTATTCACAAGAAAACACATACTTTTTCAATTTAAAGGAGTGGTTTTATTTCTAAGAAGTCAGCGAATTATAATTAATTTGAAATGAATTCAACACCCCTAATATGGACATTGAGAGATTAAATTTCCTACTTTTGGCGTTGATTCCTTGAATCACCATGTTCTTTAGTCTTATACAGTCATGTTGCTCAATGAAACCACAACCTTAAAACCTACACATTGTAATTTTACTTGAATGATCTACAAGAAATCTGCATCCAAGTTTGAATGCTGCAAATTTGCAAATGCTCACTGGAAATACATACCTATAATTATCAAATTTGACAATGTATCTTATGCGTTGGGCATTGAATTTGCAAAGACACTGGATTCCCGTCTCCATGAGTATGTAGGCGATAAGAGATGAAGAAATTTAAAGACAATCTTTTTGTATCTTTTGTGTCTAACAAATTTATTAGAAAGCGCCAAACATTTATTATATATGTGTATAAAATATACTTTCTGCCAACAAACTAGTTACTAGAGTATATATTACTATAATATTGAAGTGACATCTGTCGAGTTCTTAAATGGAAAACTGCAAGTGGTAAATTGGTACTAGTAGTGACAATTTGATAAGAAAGAATTGAAGTCGTTGCCATATGTCACAGTCAATGAAAAGTTAATAATAACTTGAAACACCCTAAAATTTCCCATGCATTTAAAATAAAAAACAATTGATTTTTTATTTTGAACATCATACTAATAGGTTGTAATAAACTTTGCCCATCCCTTGCCACGTTCTAAAATATATTTTGACTTTTTTTACGACTAAAAACCCGAAAAACATCTAAACAGACGTCAAATTTAAGCCCTGGTGCCAAGCATTTCTCTATGGTGAACATTACATTAAAAATGTTAACTTATCAAATTTTTAGTTTTTTTCGATACAAAACAAAGTCAAACCAGAAAAATAAAAAATGACCCATTTTCCTAAAACTCTAAACTAACATGCATAGTCTGGTAGTACATACAATGGAATGTGAGAGGGCACTTGCAACATTTGACAACAACCAATTTTCATTATGTTTTGATAGATGTCCATACCCTACTCCAAAGCTCTTATTTTGCAACGAGTTGAGAGTATGCTTCCATGTTTTGCATACCTAACTACCTGAACATTTCCGAGTACAAATTATGTCGGAAATCCCTTTTCCGTAATTATTTGATAAATGTCCACACCCACTTGTAAAGCTCATATTTCGACATGAATTCAGAGGATGCTATCATATGACAGTTTGTACATAAATAATACAATTCAACCCCGATTCATGCTTACTTGCATGCACAACAGGGATATGTTTTTGCATTCATGACATGCAAAAGACATTAAGGAAGTGGGCAGTGATGGTTCAAATATGTCGTTGTCAGATTTCATAATGACCCCATAACGACTATGGTAAGGACATCAGGGTTTGTGCAAGTTCGTGGAAGGGAGAAAAAGTCGTCATAGAACTATCTAGTTTCCCAATGAAGATATAATTCTCATAGCGCATGAAACATTTTTTAGGTAAATTTCTACCTCCTATGGCATTTCTACAATCTTGTCAAATATTGATATTTGCTTAAAGAAAACAACTATGTCATTCATCCATTGTTGTGTTTCCTTGGTAATGAAGAAATCTATAAACTATGTTTGCTCGAATTTCCTGTGGGGAATCAAAATTTTTACGCTGTACATAATTGACTACACGGTGACTGTGGTGGTGGTGCCTAGTCGAACACAAAAATTGTTTGACTAAATTCTAAAAATAAATGCAATGGTGATTGCAACATATTCATAAAATAGGTTTTTTAATATTTTTAGAGGTTATGGAGTATGGTCTTATTGTTTAAGGTGGATTTCAGTTTGTCAATTATGTAACAAAACACTAAAAACTTAGAGGATGACAGGGTTTAACAACACTTACGTTGACTATACAATGTCGAGATGAATGGATGCAATACGGATGCAGGACTCCTTCCAACGAATGAGAGAACCTACACACAAAGAGATAACTGGACAAGATAGATATTAGATAAAGGATATGACGAGTTGCTAGGCAAAGGCCAATCCCATGAACTAAAGGGCTTCCTCGAAGGGTTTCAACTCATTTTATAATCAAGTGATAATGATATCAAAATAATTGACAATAAAAAGGTGATTAAAACTCCAGAGGGATAGAGGGATCCTACTCCGTGTGATAAGAATCCCAAGCAAGGGCTACAACGAGCTCGAACTCCTCAAAGTATTCAAATCAAGCATGTTCAGTGGCGTCTCGTTCTTCTTGTATGACTTCAAGATGATCTTTGCTATCAACGACGTCTGGTATCAAAGAGATAGCACAAAGACTCGACTTGTGCAGAATGTCGAATTGCTCCTAGACAAAGGGTTGTTGGATGATAGGAAGGTCATATATGTTGGTAATCGGATGTGCCTGACTTGGTATAGTCATCTACAAAAAGAAACAACTCGAAAACATGTAGATCAGACAGAAAATAAGTTGGTATATTGATTGCAAATATGAGGAATGTGATTAAAGTGATAAAAAGATAGGAATCGTTAGCAATTTTATACGGTCACAAGTAATTTATGGCAAATCGTTGGTGATTACTGTGGGAAATGTTGATTCTTTGATAGGATGAAAATTTTATATGCAACAAGTAATTTATGAATTAATATAGTCTTTAATGTGACTTATTGAAAAATTGAATATGAAAACATAAGACCAAAGTTTACCTTTGTGTGAAATGTTAGGACACTATGGTGGAAATCTTATAGAGTTTGCATAACTTCCAAGGATGTGACAGGGATGCTGGAGGTGCCAAGATGTGTGAAATGCAATTGTCTAAGTCTTCAAAGTAACATAGATTCATTGTAATGCCTTGGGATCCTGTTCATGGAGGTTTCATGTTGCTTATATAATCGTCGGTGATTCGTTAGAATCACTGACAATCTACAAAAAGTAGGGAAACCCGCTTGGAAATGATTGCAAACACTTCCAAATGGGTTGATTCAGGTCTGGGAACGAGTGAAGATGGTTAGGAATGTGTTAAGAGAGTTAAGATGCTAGAAGGTTAGAGCTAAAATGAGATAGGATGAGTTTTAGGTGGTAGGGGAGGTTTTAGTAACTTAGGATGGGTAGAATAGGTTTTTACTGAGGGGTGAAATGTTATTTAACATGGGTGAGGAAAAAGTTTAGGATAATAAGATATGTTTTAATATTTTGAATGAAAATGTGATGGATGTGGATGAACAATGTAGGGTACCAAAAACATGTGTCTACATTTGTCCATTTTTTTAAGTGGTTTGTGATGGACAAGCCGTTGGACAAAAACAAGTGGAATTATCATATTTGTGTTGAATAGGTTGTTCCCCCTCAAACTTGGGGTTGTTGGATAGGTTTTAATATTTTGAATGAAAATGTGAGGGATGTGAATGAATAATTGAGGGTATCAAAAATAGGTGTCTACATTTGCCCCTTTTTTCAAGTGGTTTGTGATGGACAAGCCACTAGACAAAAACAAGTGGAATGATCATATTTGTGTTGGATAGGTGGGTCCCCCTCAAACTTGGGGTTAGTGTGATGAAGTGCAATGATCACCAGTTTGATGAATTTACTGGATGAAGGGATAGACTTGTGTGATGTTGTGTTTCAATTTAAGATGCCCCAAGACCGAACATGAAATAGATTGCCGTAAAGGTGGCCTTGCGTGACTAGAAATTCAAGTGATAGGGGAACCAATGAGTTTTTGACCTATAGACGTATGACTTCTAAGGAAGCGGCTACGGGAAAAGGTTCCCAAAAGGCTTATAATATCCATGATGTACCAAGAGATGTAGGCTCGATATTAATTTGTAAACTTCTATTTTGGAAACTTACAAAACCACACACTGTTGTTTCTACTTTCAAATACTTGAAAATGATAATTTTGAAAGTTAGTGAATGAATTCGAAACTTTCAAGTTTTACCCTTCCAAGGAACCCCAGGTCTACCTAGTCAGTCCTATAACCTCCCATTGGATGTTAACTTAGTCCCCTAGGTGAATTAGGAAAGTCAATTCAATCCCCCTAGGTGATTTTAGGAGTTCTTGAAGATTGCTATTTTTGGACAATTGTGGGAAGGGCTACCACTGGCCTTCCCAGGACTGGTGCAACCCCCTGGAGCGGAACAGAGGAGAAAAATCAAACATGGAGATGAATTGAAGGTATAATAACATCATGGAATTTATTTTGGAATATTCAGGAAATATTTGGAGGAGTTGGGGCAGTTTCATCAAAAACAAGGTTCACAGACCTAGGCAGTGCATAGGGCCAAAAAAGCTACTGAACTTCGGGAAGTGATTCCAAGATCTCTATATGGAGTTAGGAGTCAAACAAGACATATTTGGAAAGGGAATTAAAATCCCTAAAATACTGTGAAATCATATCTTTCACAACACTTTGGAACAATAGGTTTATATCTAGTTTTTTCCATGCTCAACTAGGGATCCAGATCAAAAATCCAATTTTTAGGGCTTAAATGGAGGAATAAAGAGCTAAGACCCCCACCATTGGATTCAGAAGGCCATTTTAAGTCAAATTAATATAAATTTTTTCCAAAAAACTCCATCAGGAACTCCAGATACGACCTTCACAAGTTCGCTCTCAAGGTTCGACACTTAGCCAATTTTTCAAGAGGACACATGTCAGCACCAGGAGCCTGGTGGGATTTCATGTCCCTTTCGTCCCTTTAGAAAAGGGACATAGGGGACACATAAATTTTCTTTAGCCCCCAGTACACCAATGTGACCTCCCATTTTCCAGTTAAGCCCCCGAGAGCTAATTTTGAGCCTTCCCTCTCCCTGCACGGATGATCGACAAGTGTCGCATGAGGTGCGAAGTGGAAATTGATGTCCCCTTCATCCCTTTTCCAAAGGGACATGAAAAATTGGACCCTCCCCTCTCCCTCAGGTCATTGTGACCCACTCTAGTGCAAATTTCCATGACAGCTGCTTGAACTCTTTTTTGGGAGGCCATTTGATGTTTTCATCCCTTAATGCTTAAGGGACATCAAGGACCAAAAATTCATGCCCCACCCCTCCATATGTTTTTTGAATTTGCTTTAAATCTGACACTTAGCCATTTTTGCTTCACAATTCACACCTTGCCATAGCTTTTCATGTTTGTCCAGACATTCCATCAACATGATCCAAATAATTATTCATATAAAAATCCAAAATCCAAAAATATTAGGTTTAGAGAAAAAATGGATCAAAATGGTGAAGAGAAACAAAGGTTTTTTAATGATAACCCTCGAAGTCACCCGATCGAAAAATCTTCATATCTTTCAAAATACAACGGATTGAGATGTCATAATTTTGTAGACTTCTTCATTTTTCAAGACAATCAAGATGTAACAAATGGGAGGTTGAATGGTTCCATGAATAATTTGTTCCATTAAAAATCCCATTTAGTGCCCTAGCTCACATTCGTCGGATTTCCCATCAATCTAGCAATGGAAACAAGCTAAAAACTTGCACACGGACTCAAAATGAAAAACCTATCACAATGGATTTGATTTCATCATGATCAGAGACAAAAAATAGACCTACAAATTTCAAGCTCCATTAATGGCCGTCATGGCAGCTCCGTGCTCGAAGCCACTGTCAGGCAAAAATTTTAAATTTTATTTCTAAGCATTCTAGTGGGACAAAATCAAGTGAAATTTAGGAGGACATGACTGTGATGATGAGCTGAGTCCAAAAAAATATGTTCCATCACAAACCAAGCACTAGAAATCCACTTTCCAAAAATAGTAAGCTTTCATACACAGACTTGCTATCTTTGGTAAGTCTTCATCAAAAGTGACCAACAAAGATTGTGTACCAAAGGTCACCAGGAAGCAAAATGAGTGTTTAGAGCAGAAAACAGTGAAAAATGAACACTTACTAAAAATAGTAAGCCCCTATATGGGTGCTTACTAAAAATAGTAAGTCACCCCAAGAAGTGGTCAAGGAAAAGGTAGTGTGCAAAGAAGTGAATGAGGGAGTTCATCACATCAGGATGGTCAAGAAGAGGAAAAAATCACCTCTTACTAAAAATAGTAAGTCTTCCATCTGGGCACTTGATATTAATGGTAAGTTACACTCAGAGGGAAGTTTTGGCACAATGGAACATAAGGGGATCATCATTCAGGATCATCCATGGGAATTTCTCACAAGGCATTCGAGATCCATCCCAGGGAACCCGACAGTGTCTTTCGACACTCACTACATGGTTCGAGTCATAGGTATATCATACACAAGGTGGAAATTGTAGTCATCAGCAGAACAATTCATTCAACTTGGTAGGGTCAAGCATCTGTGAATCCAAGATGAAGGAGTTTCTTAGGGTGCAAAGAGTTCAGCAAGATTCAGGGTTCATCACATTTGGAGCATTCCATCGACATCTGGAAGGATCAACAATTTTATCAGAGGTAGATCTTTCATCGTCAGCATCATTCTTCTTCTTCTTTCTTCTCTCTTCTCTCTTCCTTCCCCCAACTTTATCTCTCCTCCAATGTTCTAATTTTTCATTGGGGTTGTACTTTTTCATAATGCCTTAAGTAATTAAAAATGACTTTATTTTCAATGTAATAATTCACCCTTAAGTTATAAAAGGGGACTTAAAGTTTTTCCTAAGAATGTGAAAAGTTTCAAGGCATATGAAGGGTCAATGGGGGTTATATGAAGAGTCTTTTCTCTTCCTATAAATTGTAAATCCATTCCCATTTCAAAGGGTTGGTGATTGATTTTGTAAACTCAAGAGTGCATTGTACTTAGAGAGAACAAAGGAGATAGCCATTTTCTTCCATTTCCCCCTCAAAATTTTTCCTCCATTCCCACACTATGTACAACTTTTGTTTAAGCATCAATACAAGAAGAAGTTTCTATCCTTTTTTGACTGAGGGATTTATTGATACTTTGTGCTCATAAATTCTAATCAGTCTTGTTGCTATTTATAGAGTTGTTTCTTCTCATAAATGCATGTGTTGAAATTTCTAACTAGTGTGTGCAGGAATCTGATTTTCTACCTGCAACATTAGTTCTCCTATCTCATTTCTCACTCCCCTTTCCCACTTTATAGACAAATTCCTCTCTAGCAAGAAATTTCTAGCTTTTCCACAAGGTTAGTGGAGTTCCCCTATTGGATCCCTGGCCACAAGGCCACTAGGAAAATCCACCTTTTCACGTGCATGTAAATACGAAAGTTGCACCATCTAAGTAGAGGGACTTCAATTCCTAGAGCATTGGAAAGAAATCCACAGATTTTTCCACCCAAAAAATTTTCTCACCAACAATTTTTGGCTCCCATCGTGGGGTAGACTTGGTAGCATTTGCACCCAAAATACAACCACAAGGTCCAAAATAATTTAAAAAAAATAATATTAAAAAAAAAAAAAAAAAATTGGAGTTGATGAAAATCCCATTGCTAAAAGACACACTATTGATTCCTACACATGAATTTCACATTCCACAGTGTCCTTTCATATTCCCATCATAAAATTTTCTTGGAGTTGGCTGAAAGAAGATATACCAGGTTGAATAGATTAAGAGGTGTTGTTGATTCCACTTTTGAATTTGAAAAACCAGTAAAATCAAATCAGAGATAACCCCTATTATTTTCTCAAGCCTTCATCCCCATCCAAGTCTTCAATTAGTTCACCTGGTAATCCCATCCAAACTCCTTTGATACTCCCCCTTCAAATTCTCCCATTTTTCAACCACCATTGAGCATTGAGTTCCCAAGGAAGAAGAATGAAGAAGAATTTGTAGAAGCAAGAGTTGAAAGTAGAAACATAAAACAACAATGGTGAACGAAGCAGAAATACCTCAACCCATTGTTCCATGGGGAAGAAATACAGGCCCACTTTCTCTTGAACCACCTCTTCACGATCTACCAACAGGTTCATGCAAGAAATTTCCAAAGTTCAAAGATGATGACACACAACATCCTAAAGAACACATTGCCACCTTCACCACATCATGTGGGATTCTTGGAGTTACACATGAGGACATTGCAGTAAGATTGTTTATGGAATCTCTCTAAGAAAAAGTAGTAGAATGGTTCTACCTCTTACCCGCCAGATCAATCACTTGTTGGAATGACATCAAAATTAAGTTCAAGGGAAGATTCAGATTTACAGAGGATTGTCAAGACCTCCTTGTTCAATTGGCATAAATGAAGAAAGGAGAAAATGAAACTATCAGAGGCTTCGTGGCTCGTTTCGACTGGTTGCTCCATAGGATACCAAAAGAAGATTCATCATCATAAAACAATGTCAAGAGGTTCTTCATAAATTCTCAATCACTAGAGGTAGGATTTTTCCTATGAATATTTCAACCAAGGAACATTGCAGAAGCACAAAGGATGGCCATTGAACTTGATGATGATCTCATCCTCTCTGGAAAGATCAAGAATCCCTCAAGGGGTAAGGCTCAACATCTTGGAGATGAGAGAACAATCCAGTCTTGTAAAAATTAGCAAATGAAATGGCATCATTGAAGAGGGAAATTTTTGAACAATATCTTCTCAAAGAAACAACAAGAATCATATTGCAGAGCACCCCAAAGCTTTCCTTAGATGCCCCACCTGTCAATGCAAGTCGTAGGAGCCAAGAAAATGAAGAGGAACTTGAACAAGAAAATGAAGGTGGTAATTTCCTAGAGATTGAAGAACTTGAGAATGACACACAAATCAGATTCTATGAGTATTTTGGAGGTGATGAAGATGATGAAGAAGATGCACCTAGTTTCTCATGTGTGGTTTTCACTCATTCTCAGTATGAGAAAGGAGCACCTCCCTCCACTGCAACAAAGAAAAAGAAGGCTGATGATCCTCCTATGGTGACTCCGCAAAACAAAATAATCAATCAAGGATCTCCACTTCCACCTTGTATGGAGTCTGCATTTGAAAAACATGATCCTGTAGTGAGTAAGAAGGTCACCTCACGCAATTCCAAGTAAGTCTTCCAATGCCTCTTCTAATTCTAAATCTAAATCTACTCCTATAAAATCTAGTACTTTAAAAGTTCCTAGTGTACCTTTCAAAATTCCCTCTATTCCCCAAAAATCTACTCCTACTTCCAAACCTATTCCTAAATCCAAAATAAATCCCTTCATCCCCCTTGTCCACATCTATCTCCCTTTGACTTCATAGAATATGTGAACAAAGCCAAGGTGTAGATTACTAAAACCGAATATTTACGAACTCACCCTAAGAAATTTGTGAGATTTGTCTAATATATCAGGAGTGGTAGTTTAACACCCAATGTTGTAACTCCTAGTTCTAAAGGAATACTACCAAACCCACCTACACCTCCATCACAAAACATGCTTTCTTTGAGTGCATCCAAGACTAATAAGGTTGATCCTTTCTATGTCTCCCTTCTCATTGGAGAATATGTATTGAACAATTGCATCATAGATTCTGGTGCCTCTGACAATGTAATGCCTGTAAAGGTTGCCAAGGCTCTCAAACTCACCATGAATCCACCCAGGTGGATCTTGTTACTCCTTGGAGTCAAAAGAGGTCCCACTTGTAGGGAAGGTCAAAGATGCAGAGGTGGCTCTCTCCAAATTTCCAGACAAGAAGGTTTCAACGATGATTTTGGTAGCAGACATTCCGAATTCATTTGGAATGTTGCTAAGTAGGATTTTCTATCAGTAGTTGGGGGGTAAGATCCAGATGAACTGGTCTTCTGCAACCATCCTAGTTAAGGGAGACATGGAAAAATTACTTCTAGAAAAGAAGATGAGATACACGGTGTAAAAAGCAGGAAATCCAAAAGCTAATATTTTGTACCAAGATAGCAGGAAGATGAATCTTTTCATAATGACTGAAGAAGAAGAGGATATTCCCATTTTGATAGGACCAAACATTCCTTCCCAAAGGAGTATGGATCTTGAAGAATAATTGAGGAAATTTGAGTTCCAAGAGGATATACCTGATTTGCTAGATGATGTGAGCCAGGAAGAAGAGGAAATGGTTCTTGATGGTTTACAAATGGAGAAACTAGTTTGTACGCTTATCCATGAAGAGGATATGTTCTCATTCCCATTTGGAGATGAAGATGATCTCAATCATGCCATCCATGGAGGGAAAATACCATCTTGTGATGAGCCCATGAAAGGTTTGAAAGAAGAATCTGTGCAAGATCTCCTAAGAGCCACTGAAGAGACAGAAGATCCTGAACTCAGTCTTGAACTCCTGATGCAAGCCATGAATCTGTAAGACAAGCACAAATCTGATTTGGAAGCCTCAACCAGTGTGAATATTGACCATGTTGAAATAAATCAAGATGATAAATTTGATGTCTCTCCCGAGATAATAGTTGATGGATACAAGGATGAAATGGAGGTATTTTATTTCCCATTTGAAGAAGAAGACTCTTTCCATGATGAAAAATTTTAAATAGAGGTTGTTGAAGTCATCGAAGGAAAATATCCCCTTGACAAAGAAGTAGTGAAATGTAATAAGTTTAAGGGCAATGAATTAATCCATCCAGATAGTTTCCTTGAGCTTCAAAATGAAGATTCTTCAAAGACATACAAAGATGAACCATAGGAAACAAAAAAGTATAACTCTGTGCAAGAAATCCTTGGATGCGTAGAAAGTATGGAAAGACCCTGAGCTAAGTATTGATCTCTTAGCTCGTTCCATGGCTATGCAGGACAAGTATGAGGTTACTTTGTTATCCTCCATTCAATCTTCAAGCACCTCATAGTGGAGTAGAGATAAAAGATAAGTGTGAGGTTTCTCATGAAAAAGAGGTCAATAAGCATAGATCTGGGAAAGAAAAGAACTCAGAATATTCAAGAAATTGGAATGAAAATCAGCCTTGGGGCAGTGATGGGATGCTCAATGAAGAATCAACTATGTGGATAAACATAGAATGCAACTGGCACTATGAAACCAATTTCAAAGGGAATGAAGGAAATGGAATTTCTAAGAAAAGGACTGAGCATCAAGAAGCTCATGTAGACTCACTCCTACCAAGTACACAGAAAATCATGAAAGCACCTAGATTTCATAAACAATTAAGGAGAGGAGGCTACTTTCTCGAACCAGTCAATGGCTTCACAGAACAACATCACTTAGTGTTTCCCACTCAGGGGTAACCTTTGAGAAGATGAAAAGTGCTTCAGTGAAAGCGGGTCATCCCCCACCTTGTACTATAGGTGATTTAGGTGTGTTTCCCTTTTTTGTGTGTTTCTTTCCTTTCTGTGTGTGTTGTGTGTTTCCTTTCATCATTTTTGGTGTGTGTGTGTGTTCTTCTTGTTATCTCTCTCTTGTAAGTTGTACATGACTCCTTGAGGCCCAATGGATAAGGAACTGGTCATTATATTGTAAATTTGAGATTTTGGGATTCTTCATGTCATGTCTTCACTGTGCTCAGTCCATACCATGTCCCCAAGCTAGAGCTAGTTGTTGTCATGCAAATGTGCAACAGGAAAATTGACAATTTTCTAGCATGACAATGATACCCATGTGTCAAAACTTTCAAGTTTTACCTTTCCAAGGCACCCCAGGTCTACCCAGTCAGTCCAATGACCTCCTAGTGGATGTTAAATTAGTCCCCTAGGTGAATTAGGAAATTCAAGTCAATCCCCCTAGGTGATTTTAGGAGTTCTTGAAAATTGTTATTTTTGGACAGTTGTGGGAAGGGCTACCACTGGCCTTCCCAAGACTGATGCAACCCCCTAGAGAAGAACGGAGGAGCCAAATCCAACATGGAGATGAATTTAAGGTATAATAACATCATGGAATTTATTTTGGAAGATTCAGGAAATATTTGGAGGAGTTGGGGTAGTTTCATAAAAAATAGGGTTCACAGACCTAGGCAGTGCATAGGGCTGAAAAAACTACTAAGCTTCGGGAAGTGATTCTAGGAGCTCTAGATGGAGTTAGGAGTCAAACAATACATCATCAAAAATGGAATTAAAATATATACAATTTGGTGAAATCATATCTTTCACAACACTTTGGTGTAATAGGTTTATATCTAGTTTTTTCCATACATAACTAGGGATCCAGATAAAAAATCCACTTTTTAGAGCTTAAATGGAGGAATAAAGATATGAGACCCCCACTATTGGATTCAGAAGGAAATTTTCAGTCAAATTCATATAAATTTTTTCCAAAAAACTCCATCAGGAACTCCAGATATGGCCTTCACAAGTTCACTCTCAAGGTTCAACACTTAGCCAATTTTTCAAGAGGACACGTGTCAGCACCAGGAGCCTAGTGGGATTTCATGTCCCTTTCATCCCTTTAGAAAAGGGACATAGGGGACAAAAAAATTCATCCATCCCTTTTTTAGCCTCCTGGACCCTAATATGACCTCCCGTATTGTCAGTTAAGCCCCCGAGAGCTAGTTGGAGCCTTACCTCTCACTGCACAGATGATCGCCAAGTGTCACATGGAGGCATGATGTGAAAATTGATGTTCCCTTTTTCCCCTTTTCCAAAGGGAAATGAGGGAAAATAAAATTTTCCCAACCCCTTGAAGCCCTCAGGTCATCCATGTGACCCTCTCCAGTGCAAATTTCCAACCCCTAGGAGCTAGTGGAGCCAAATGCTCGACCGTCAGATTTCCACCAAGTTTTGCATGGAGGTGCATGTCATGAAAATTGATGTCCCTTTCATCCCTTAATGCTTAAGGGACATCAAGGACACAAAAATTCACCCCACCCATTGGTATGTGTTTTTGAATTGCTTTAAATCCAACACTTAGCCATTTTCCCCCATTTCTTCTTCATAGCTTCACACCCTGCCATAGCTTTGTTCATGCTTGTCCAGACACCCAATCCACCATTTCTACTCCGAACCAGCTGTCCATGGCCAAAAAATCCTCCACTCCATGAAAATACATAGGTCTCAAAGAAAAAATGGATCAAAAAAACAAAAAATGAAGAGAAAACAAATATTTTTCGCCAGATAACCACGAAGTCTTCCCATCGAAAAATCTTCATATCTTTCAAAATACAAGTCAGATTGAGATGTCATCTTTTACAGACTTCCTCATTTTTCAAGACAATCAAGATGCAACAAATGGGAGGTCAAATGGTGCCCTAAATCATTTGTTCCAACAAAAATCTCATTTCATGCCCTAACTCACATTCGTCAGATTTCCCATTAATCTGGCGATGGAAACAAGCTAAAAACTTGCACACAGACTCCAAATGAAAAACCTATCGCAACAGGAGTTTATTTCATCATGAATGGAGACAAAAACTAGACCTGTAAATTTCAAGCTCCATTAATGGCCGCCATGGTAGCTCCGTGCCTGAAGCCACTGCTAGGTGAAAATTGTAAATTTTATTTCCAAGCATTCTAGAGGACAAAATCAAGTGAAATTCGGAGGACGTGACCGCGACAACGAGTCGAGTCCAAAAAAATATGTTTCATCACAAACCAAGCAACGAAAAGCTACTTTCCAAAAATAGTAAACTTTCCTACATAGGCTTGCTATCTTTTGTAAGTCTTCATCAAAAGTGACTGTGGTGAAGATAATGTGCACTAAAGTCACCAAGAAGTCAGAATGAGTGTTCAAAGAAGAAAACAGTGAAAGCAAACACTTACTAAAAATAGTAATCCCCTATATGGGTGCTTACTAAAAATAGTAAGTCACCCCAAGAAGTGGTCAAGGTGAAGGCAATGTGTGAAGAAGTGAATGAGGGAGTTCATCACATCAGGATGGTCAAGAAGAGGCAAAAATCACCTCTTACTAAAAATAGTAAGTCTTCCATCTAGGCACTTGCTATTAATAGTAAGTTACACTCAGAGGGAAGTTTTGGCACAATGGAACATAAGGGGATCATCATTCAGGATCATCCATGGGCATTTCTCACAGGGCATTCGAGATCCATCCCAGGGAACCCGATAGTGTCTTTCGACACTCACTACATGGTTCGGGTCACAGGTATATCATACGCAGGGTGGGAGTTGTGGTCATCGGTGGAACAATTCATTCAACTTGGCAAGCATCCGTGAGCCAAGATGAAGGAGTTTCTCAGGGTGCAAAGAGTTTAAAGATTTAGAGTTTCACTACATTTGGAGCTTTCCATCAGTCATCTAAAGACCAACATACTTCATCAGGTAATGACATCTCTTCCTTCTTCTCTCTCTCTCTCTTCCTTCCCCCAAATTTCTCTCTCCTCTCAATGTTCTAATTATTCGTTGGGGTTGCACTTTTTCATAATGCCTTAAGTAATTAAAAATGACTTTATTTTCAATGTAATAAGTCACCCTTAAGTTATAAAAGGGGACTTAAAGTTTTCCTAAGAATGTGAAAAGTTTCAAGGCATATGAAGGGTCAATGGGGGTTATATGAAGAGTCTTTTCTCTTCCTATAAATTGTAAATCCATTCCCATTTCAAAGGGTTGGTGATTGATTTTGTAAACTCAAGAGTGTATTGTACTTAGAGAGAACAAAGGAGTTAGCCATTTTCTTCCATTTCCCCTCACTATTTTTCCTTCCATTCCCACACTATGTACAACTTTTTGTTTAAGAATCAATACAAGAAGAGAGTTTCTAGCCTTTTTTGACTGAGGGATTTATTGATACTTTGTTCTCATAAATTCTAATTGGTCTTGTTGCTATTTGTAGAGTTGTTTCTTCTCATAAATGCATGTGTTGAAATTTCTAACTAGTGTGTGCAGGAATCTGATTTTCTACCTGCAACATTAGTTCTCCTATCTCATTTCTCACTCCCCTTTCCCTCTTTACAAACAAAGTCCTCTTTATCAATAAATTGCTATATTTTTGTAGGGTCATTCAAGTGGCCTTTTTAGATCCCTGGCCACAAGAAAACTAGGAAAATCCACCTATTCATGTGCATGAAAATATGAAAGTTGCACCATCTAAGTAGAGGGAATTTGACGTGGATGTATTTTTTATTTTTATTAGTGACAGAACCTCTAGTGAGCGCAAACCCGTAGTTATAAAACCATCGGTCTATGCAGAGGGGTGGTTACACAATCATATGGGTGGCTATGCAACCACCACTCTGCATAAGGCATCGATTTTGTAACTTAACAATTTGCTCTCTTTTCTAATTACTTTTTCTTCTGGTTCTGGTTACTCTGATGAAGTGGTGTTTTCTTAGATCCCTATGGATCACACCTCCCCTGCCCAAGAGGATTTTTGTCCTATAAAAGCTTATCGGGGGAGCAGATGAGGAACCAATTCCCTCAATTTCTCCTTCTAGTACCACTGGGCTTGCCTTGGTGTCATCCCCTTGAGTCTGACCTGCCAATATTCATATGGAACTCTCCTTATTTCTTTGACCTTCTGTTGCAGCACTACATCCTCCTTTAATTCACCTCGTGAATCCAAGACGTAATATTCTATGGAAGGTTACAACTAACATTCTTCTTCATCAAGCATGTTGGGGTTAGCACACTAGTTGTACAAACAATATATCAGATCTAAGCATACATGCAAATAAAAGTGGATATTCTACTAGAAGAAATATACAAAACAAGAGACATAAATCAACACCAGATTTAATGTGGTTCACCCAGTGTGGGCTACGTCCACCAAGAAACAAGCCAATCTATTATCCAAAGCTTTGACAAGATATACAATGAAGATTTACAATCTTCCACACCTCTTAGATGTTCAGTACTTTCTTCCTTCAAGCTTTTGCTCTACCACCAAGAATTCTCTCTCACCAACCTTTTTCAAGTTCTTTCTAATTCTTGTTTTTCATTACTTCTAAACCCTAGCTTTTGTGCTTATATAGTCATTTATAGACTTAGGGAACTTAGCCATGCAATTACAATCAATAAATCTATTTTAATGCTAAAAATAGATATAATTCCTGAGAGTTAATTAAAACTTTGTCGCACAGGTAACCGACGCCGGTTCTGCCTAACCATCGCCAGTTCCTACTTGCCCTTGACTGATGCCAGTCTTCCCTGACCGATGCCAGTCTTCCCTTAACCGATGCCAGTTACTGTGTTTTCCAGCAAGTTCCAATTGCATGCTAAAATGAAGTAATTGAGCTCCACAACTCAACAATCTCCCACTTGGAGTTTAATTACTGCACCATACCTATACAACATCATTCTTGGATCCTTCCTTGGCTTTGTTTCTTCCTCTTCAAGTCTCAAACTTGAAGACCAACAGAAGTGGAGTGTAGCTCCAACTTCTCCTTTGCTAATGGCTTCGTTAGCATATCCACAGGGTTCTTGCTCATATGAATCTTTTCCAGATTCAACTGTCCATCCTCCAATACCTGCCGTATGAAGTGATACCTCAACTGAATGTGTTTCATTCTCGAATGAAACACTGAGTTCTTTGCCAAATGAATTGCACTCTGACTGTCACTAAACAGTTTACAATCACTTTTCTCCTTTCCCAACTCTTCCATGAACCTACTCATCCATATCATCTCCTTGCTAGCCTCTGTAGCTACAACATACTCTGCCTCTGTAGTAGACAAAGCCACAACCTTCTGCAATCTCAAAATCCAGCTAACTATCATTCCACCTACTGTGAAAATATATCCAGTAGTGCTCCTCCTACCATCCAGATCTCCAGCCATATCTGAATCAACATAGCCACGTAATGAAATATCTGAACCTCCATAGCATAACTGCATGCTAGATGTCCCTTTCAAATACCTGAGTATCCATTGGACTGCTTTCCAATGCTCTTTACCTGGATTAGCCATATATCTACTCACAACTCCCACTGCCTGTGTAATGTCTGGTCTGGTACAAACCATAGCGTACATGAGACTTCCAACTGCTGAAGCATATGGCACTCATGTCATGTATTTGACCTCCTCATGTGATGAAGGACACTGATCTTTGCTCAATTTGAAGTGTCCAGCCATAGGTGTGCTAACAGGTTTTGCATTCTGCATGTTGAACCTTTCTAACACCTTGTAGATATAATCCTCCTGAGACAAATACAATTTCTTGTTTTTCCTGTCTCTATGTATTTGCATGCCAAGGATTCTTTTTGCAGCTCCTAAATCCTTCATAGAAAATGTGTGAGCTAGCTTTCTCTTAAGCTCACCAATGTCCTGCATACTAGATCCTGCAATAAGCATATCATCCACATACAGTAACAAAATAATATAGCTCCCATTTTCAAGCTTCTTGAAATAAACACAATGGTCAGATTCACATCTCAAGTAACCATGCTCATGCATAAAACTATCAAACCTCATGTACCATTTCCTTGGAGCTTGCTTGAGCCCATATAGGCTCTTTTTCAACCTGCACACTAGTTTCTCCTTACCCTTGACTTCATACCCAAGCGGCTGCTGCATATAAATTTCTTCATCCAAATCACCATGAAGGAAAGCCATCTTCACATCTAGTTTCTCTAAATGCAAATATTCTACTGCAACTAAACTCAATACAGTACGAATAGAAGTCATCTTAACAACAGGAGAAAATATTTCACCAAAGTCAATACCTGCTTTCTGTGCAAATCCCTTTACTACAAGCCTTGCCTTGTACCTTTTCTGTCCACCCTCTTCTTCCTTAATCCTATAAACCCACTTGTTCTGCAATGTCCTCTTACCTGCTGGCAACTTAACCAAATCCCAAGTTTGGTTCTGTTCCAAGGAGTCCATCTCCTCATCCATGCCATGCTCCCACTGAACGTGAGTCTTATCCTGCATTGCTTCTTCAAAGCTCTCTGGTTCACCACTATCAGTCAACAATAAATAAAATAGAGAAGGTGTAAATCTTTCTGGAAGTTTACTTACCCTTTGTGACCTTCTCACAGGAGTTTGGGGTACCAGAGGCTCAATCTGGGCCTCCTGAACATTAGTATCAACTTCTGACAGTGACCGACGCTGGTCACCTCTAACCGACATTGGTTCTGCTAACCGATGCCAGTTCTGATCCTCTGTAACCATCGGCGGTTCATCTGACCGATGTCGGTCAGGGACTAACTGACCACGGTTACTGTGTATTTCTGTAGGTGTTTCTTTAAAACCTGAGAGTTCATTTTCATCAATAAAATTCTCAATTTTCTCATCCTTGGGTACCAAAATTTGATCCCTGTACATTCTCTTTTCATTCCATTCAACATCACAACTCCTAATAATTTTAGAATTCTCTAAATCCCAAAAATGGAAACCAAAATCACCAGATCCATAACCAATGAAAGTGCACCTCTTGGATTTTGCATCCAACTTTTTTCTATTTTCCCTATCAACATGCACAAAAGCTTCTGAACCAAAAACTTTAAGAAAAGAAAGATCTACCTCTTTTCCGGTCCAAGCTTCCTCTGGTATTCCTCCATCTAGTGAACTTGAAGGGCCACGGTTAATCAAATAAACTATTGTATCAACTGCTTCTACCCAAAACTGCAAGGGCAATCCAGAATGTATCCTCATACTTCTAGCACATTCCATGATTGTCCTGTTCATTCTTTCTGCAACACCATTCTCTTGTGGTGTTCTTGGAACCGTTCTTTCTCTACGTATCCCATTCACTGAACAATAATCATTGAAAGCCTTGCTACAATATTCACCACCATTGTCAGATCTAAGGCACTTTAACTTAGAATTTGATTCATTCTCAACAAGGGCTTTCCATCTTTTAAAAGTCTCAAAAACATCAGATTTACGTTTAATACAATAAACCCATACCTTTCTTGTAGCATCATCAATGAAAGTAACATAATACTGGGATCCTCCATGAGAAGCTACCTGAGCTGGTCCCCACACATCTGAGTGTACAAGCTCCAATTTCTGCTCCTTCTTAGTTGCCCCAACTTTGAGAAATCTCACTCTCTTTTTCTTTCCAAAGATACAATGCTCACAGAAATCAAGATCTAAATCTTTCAAATCTGATAACTTACCCTTAGCCTTTAAGATCTGCATTCCTTTTTGACTCATATGACCCAACTGATTATGCCACATGCATGCATCTGAATCTGAAGTAGATAATGCAGAAAAGGAATCAGTAATACAGGTAGATAAATATAACGTTCCTACCTTCTTACCTCTTGCCACAACAAAAGCACCCTTGGTGACTTTCCAAGAGTCTCCTGTAAAAGTAACCATGCAACCAGATTCACCTAGTTGCCCTGTAGAAATAAGATTCCTCCTGAGGCTTGGCACATGCCTCACATCTTTCAATACCCATGTATTTCCATTCTACAATTTTAGATGAACTTCCCCTTTACCAGTAATACTGCAAGGTTCATCATCACCCAAATAAACATGCCCAAAATTTCCCTGGACATAATTTCTGAAATAACCCTTATTAGGGGTTGCATGGAAAGAAGCTCCTGAATCTAAAACCCATGATTCAATTCTATTGTCCAAAGAAAGAATAAGAGCATCTTGCATTACCTCTGATGAAGCAAGATTCACCTCTTTACCTTTGTCTGGTTGTTGATTCTCTTTATCCTTTGACCAACAATCTTTCTTTGCATGTCCTTTCTTTCCACATTTCCAACAAGTAATTCCCTTACTTCTGGATTTAGATCTGTTTTCCCTTGACTTTGATTTCCCATTACTCTTACTCTTGGATCTCTCCTTCTGCCTGCCCCTGCTTTCTACATTCAAAGCATTTCCAGATGATGTTTCCTCTGTACTCTTCCTGTGAATTTCTTCATTCAAGATTATACTAACCACATCATCAAACTTCAAAATATTATTAGCAGATGTTGTATTACTAACAACCATTACCAAGTTGTCCCAACTATCAGGCAAAGAACATAAGAATAAAAGTGCTTTTACTTCATCATCAAACGGTATAGCAACCAATTTTAACTGATTTACAATAGATTGGAAATCATTCAAATGACTAGAGGTAGATTCACCTTCATGCATCTTAGAACTAAATAGTTTCTTCATCAAATAAACTTTATTTGAAGCACTAGGTTTTTCATATAAATTAGCAAGAGATTTCATTAAGTCTACCGTAGAAGCCGCTTCTGTAATATTGGAAGCCACAGATGCTGTCAGGCTCAATCTTATAGATCCCAAAGCCTTTCTGTCAAGAATCTTCCATTCTTCATCAGTCATCTTCGTAGGTCTAGACTTCTCATCCAATGGTAAGTACAAATCTCTTTGATACAGATAATCCTCAATCTACATCTTCCATAATTGATAATTTCAGCCGTCAAATTTCTCTACCTTGTATTTATTATCTTCTGCCATTGTTGTAGCTCCCACTCAATCAGAAAACCCTCTGTGAGTAAATCTGTCAACACACAAAACCCTCAAACAAAGCTCTGATACCAGTTGTTGGGGTTAGCACACCAGTTGTACAGACAATATATCAGATCTAAGCATACATGCAAATAAAAGTGGATATTCTACCAGAAGAAATATACAAAACAAGAGACATAAATCAACACCAGATTTAACGTGGTTCACCCAGTGTGGGCTACGTCCACCAAGAAACAAGCCAATCTATTATCCAAAGCTTTGACAAGATATACAATGAAGATTTACAATCTTCCACACCTCTCAGATGTTCAGTACTTTCTTCCTTCAAGCTTTTTCTCTACCACCAAGAATTCTCTCTCACCAACCTTTTTCAAGTTCTTTCTAATTCTTGTTTATCATTACTTCTAAACCCTAGCTTTTGTGCTTATATAGTCATTTATAGACTTAGGGCACTTAGCCATGCAATTACAATCAATAAATCTATTTTAATGCTAAAAATAGATATAATTCCCGAGAGTTAATTAAAACTTCGTTGCACAGGTAACCGACGCCAGTTCTACCTAACCATCACCAGTTCCTACTTGCCCTTGACCGATGTCGGTCTTCCCTGACCGATGTCGGTCTGCCCTTAACTGATGTCGGTTACTGTGTTTTCCAGCAAGTTCCAATTACATGCTAAAATGAAGTGTGCAAGTTCTCACAATTTACTACTGAGTACATCTGCATGAAGTGTGGTAAGTCAAGTTTGAAGGTATTTTCTCCAACCTGCTCCAGTATAGTGAAGGGTCCATACCGTAGTGGTTTGAGTTTCCTTGTTTTACCTTTTAGTCTTTCCTTTCTCAACTACAAGAAAAATTTGACTCCAACATAAAGTTTTTGTTCTCTACGACATTGATCTTGCCTAGCCTTGTACTTGGCTTGATACTTTTCCAATTGTTATTTTACCTTGAGATGGATTTGTTAGATCCTATCAATGAACTTTGTTGCTTTAGTCAATTCTAAGTCATGTATCTCTCCTTCTTCCTATTGTCGAACTACAATGTCCAGTGGATTGGTAGGTAGATACCCCAAGCATGCTTCAAAAGGTGGTTGCATAGTGGATGTGTGTACTACCTTATTATATGAATGTTGAATGTAGGTTAAGGATTCGTCCCAAGTCTGTGGATATTTGCTATTGTATCCTCTAATCAATTGTGCCAAATTCATGTTTACCACCTTTGTTTTTCCATCCGTTTGGGGTTGGAAGGTCATGTTTCTTTGTAACTTGGTGTCCATATTGTCCCACAAAGTAGTCTAAAAATTTCCCAAGAACCTAGAATATCTATCATAAATAATAGACTTCGATAAACCAAAATGCACCCATACATTTGCAAAGAAAAGTTCAGCTGCCTCATGTCCTTTTATTGTCTTTTTACATGCCATAAGAACACACATTTTTCTAAATCTATCAACAACAATATATAGATAATCATGGTCATCTTTAGACAT
Source organism: Taxus chinensis (assembly GCA_019776745.2). Lineage (NCBI taxonomy): Eukaryota > Viridiplantae > Streptophyta > Pinopsida > Cupressales > Taxaceae > Taxus > Taxus chinensis. The sequence goes on along the minus strand of CM034151.1, from coordinate 249,591,247 downwards.
AAGTATTCCTCCTACAAAATCTATAAAGATGTCCTCCCAAGGTCAAGTAGGGACTAGTAAAGGCATATACAAACCTTCCTTCTTGATTTTAGGCTTGCTAGTACAAATTTTTTTACATCCTCTTATGAGTTTATATACTTCTTCTTGCATATTGGGCCAATATACATACCTTTGCAAGTGGGCCATGGTCTTTCCAACACCAAAATGTGTTGATACTTTTGATGTATGTGCTTCCGTCATCAATAAAATCATTTCTTCTTTTGGCACACAAAGATTCTCCCATCGGTAAAGCAACCCATATTTGAGATAACAATCATCAATACATGTCCTTTCAACCCCTTTGGACTGCAACTGTTGATATGTCACCCCAAAATATTTTTTTGAGCATATGCCTCTCTATAAGCTTCCTTCGTGAAGGGCTCAAAATGAGAGATGGTGGCCAAACTTAATATTTTCTCTTGTGTAGGTGGCATAGGCAACATGTTTGCCATCAAATTTGTGCTACATTTCTTGTATTTGAGTACCAAATGGAATTGTTGAAGGAACCCCTTCTATTTGTAGGGCCTTTCCTATTGCAATTTAGATTGTGCTTACAAATATTAGAGAGGTTTGTGGTCAGTGTGCACAATAGTTTCTTTACCCAACAACTAATGTTTCCATTTCTTTATTTCCCAAACTACTGCATACATCTCTTTATCATATATTGAATACCCCTTAACTATTGAAGTGAAAGTTTCAAAATGATAACATACTGGCTTACCTCCCTTTGGAAACACTTCTCCCATAGCGTAATCACTGACATTTGTCTCTACTTTAAAGGGTTGCGGAAAATTAGGAAGAACAAGTACTGAAGCATGACTAATTTTGTATTTCAATAACTCAAAAGCTCGGTCTTGTTTCTTACCCTAGTAAAAACCATTATTGTTTGTGGTCGCTATGTGTAGAGGTGCTATAATAGTGGAGAATCCGATAATGAACTTCCTCATGTATTCTACTGCTCCCACAAAACTCTTAGTCTTTATGGCTCCTATTGGTGTTGGCCAGTTGGTGATGGCTTCCACCTTCTTCGGATCCACTCGCATCTCTCCTCCTCTAACCATGTGCACAAGATAGACAAGTGATTGTTTGGAAAATTCACACTTCTTCATGTTGCATAACATATGTTTCTCCTTGAGAACTTGCAATACTTGTTGTAAATGTGTTAGATGTTCCTCCCATGTGGCACTAAAAATCATAATATCATCCAAATAGACAATGACACATGAATCCATGAATTCCCACAATACATCATTCCTCAATCTCATAAATGTAACAGGTGCATTACATAAATCAAATGTAAGTACTAACCACTCATATAAACTCTATTTTGTTTTGAAGGCAGTCTTCTATATATCCTCCTCCTTCATCCTAACTTGGTGATAACCAAACTTGAGATCCAACTTTGTGAATAACTTTACATGTTGAAGTTGTTCCAAGAGATCATATATGCGTGGGAGTGGATATCTATTCTTTATGGTAATCTTTTTCAACACACGGTAGTCGATGCACATTATCCAAGAACCATCCTTCTTTGGCACCATCACAATAGGTGAACCACATGGTGAGGTGATTTGGCGTATCACCCCTCAGTCTAATAGCTCCTAGATTTGTTTCGTTACCTCTGTACTCTCCATCAAGGATTACCTATATAACCCGATATTTGGTAAAGGGGACTATGAAAATAACTGAATCTCATGTTCTACCTCTCCTTTTGGTGGTAACCCATTGGGAGTTTGGAATACTTCTTGAAAACACTGAATTATGCTATCCAAATCCTTCATCCCTTTGTTATAAATATATAAAATTTCTACCTCATCTTGTTTATCTTTCAATAAAAGTAAACAAAACTAATATATGATCTCATCTTACTCTCCTTTTGATTAAGTTTGATTGCATTGTGTGACTTTTAGTTGATCTGATATGAGTTAGGATGTAATTGTCTATCTTTTGATTGATTGTGATTCTAATGTTAAAAGATCTAGAATTCCTGACAAGTGTGTGTTTGAATTCAGTTTTGTAATAAATCAGGTCTAAATCAGTCGAGGAAATGAAGCAGGAAGCGTTCAGTTTGTTTTCAACAACATCTGTTCCTACACAGCTTAGTTCTAGAACTTCTAAGCTAGTTCTAGAACTCCATCACACAGTCATCATCTAGTTCCAGAACTTTTGGACTTAGTTCCAGAACTCTAGTATTTAGTTCTGGAATTTTTGGACTTAGTACTGGAACTCCTAGGGATAGCTCCGGAACTCTCATAGTTTTGATCCTTAAACAATTTCCTATGGTTCTGGAACTTCTCTGAAGTTCCAGAACCAATGGGAGTTATCTATTTTAAACCACATCCAGAGATTTTGCATCTACGACCCTTTCAATCATGAAGGACGAGAAGATTTCTGAACGCAGATCCAAGGAGAGTTATCCTATAACTATCTGATCAACCACAATCCAGCTCAACATCTATTCTAGGCATGATTCAATTTCATCATAATCATTGAGACAACTGTGATTGTAAAATGTATATAAAAGCAGACTTGCAGTAGATAGATAGGATATATTGAAATAGAAGATATAGAATGAGATAGAAATAGAACAGAGAAGAGAAATAGACTAAGTACTTAGATCTAGTACGTTTGTAATTCCAAATATTTTATCAATAAAATAGCCATTCCTATTTGAGAGAATTTATGAGTTGTTAAATCCTGATTCGAGGAGGAGCAAGGGCCCACTCCCCCAAGGACTAGGATATTTGTTTATTTGGTATTTATATTTCTTCAGCAAATAGCTTAGATTTGTTAATTCTGTATTGTTTTAATTCTTTCAGTTAAACTCTGTTGTATACTTGTTCCTGCAGGTGTTTAGATAGATTCTTATATTTCTTGCAATTGTTTTCCAGCATTCTAAATTGAGTGTGTTTATTTTCCAAAAGCAAGCGAAGCAAGTGTGTTTATTTTCCAACAAGTGTGTTTACAAGTGTGTTTCCATTCTTTATTTTCAACAACAAGTGTGTTTCCTTTCAGTGTGTTTCCTTTCGGCAATATTTCAGTGTGTTTACTTTTAGCAAGTTTTCATAGTTTGATTTAAATAAGGTTTTACCAAGAAGTCCTTAAGACATTAAAGAGATCCCCCAAAAAATACAAAAATAATTACAGTCAACTACTAGATCAGTTAAAATTACTCTTGTTGCATATAGCTTTAGACACACCCCTAGTTTGATATGACATCAACAAGAAGTTGATTAAATGAAGGGAATGACGACACCCATCATTTTTGGTGCCGTTTCCAGGGACACTAGTTGGAACTTTCTAATTAAGTGTTAGCAAGAGCAACAAATCATACATCTAGTAGTTGAAGGATCTTCCCTGCTATATCACAAAATATATGAGTAGACCAAGAGACTCATAGGGTAGATTCCTCCCAAAAACATCTTCACAAGAATTCATAACATCCTCTAGTCAAAGTAAGGAAATTGATCAAGAATTGGAAGCACCATCATCCCCTGTCAGACAAGAAATAGAATTGCCATTTTTGGAATTCTTAGATCAGTCACCTGAAGGAAGTGGAACTTTTAGGAGAAATCTTATTACTCAAGATCCATTTAGGGTGAGTTTCGATTCTCAATTGAGTAGTCAACCTCCTACTCCTGATTTTTCACCTTCCCCAAGGCATACTGCTTACCACATTGATTAGGAGGAAAATTCAGAAAATATTTTTAAAATGGCACAAGAAGCTGAGAGAGAACCTAATAGGACCTTTACCTATCCAATCCAATTGGGAGATGATGATACATCAATGAAAAATATCTCACCTACACATTTACCCACCTTTAGAGGGATGTCATCTGAAGATCCTGACCAATTTCTGTTTGAATTCAAGGTACTATGTCAGACCTATGATTATAAAACAAATAATCAAAAACTCAAGTTGTTTCCATCTACTTTGAAAGATGCATCAATGAGGTGGTTTATGGGATTACCATCCAACTCTATTAGCACTTGGGCACAAATGGAGACTACCTTCCTAGATAAATACCAGGATTATTGCAGAGGGAGAAATAGGAAGGAAGAATTCTTCAAAATCAAGCAGGAGGATGATGAAAACATAGAAGACTATTTAGATAGATTCCTCTTTGTTAGCAAAAGATGTGGATTTGTGCTTTCTGAGGAGTTAAGTAAAACCATTTTTCTTAAAGGTTTGGATGATGAATCTAGAGAAGCCCTTAACTTAATAGGAGGTGGAGACATTGATCAGATAAGAATGAATGGAATTAAAGAGATTTGTAGAAGCTATTCCAGAATGAGAGGTGGACCTAGAAAAGGAAAATCAGTAAAAAGTCTGAATCCAGATATGAAAAAACTAATGGATGAGTTAGCAAACTTTAAAACAAACATTTTAGTACAATTAACCTCTACTATGGATGGATTACAAGCTAAAGCAAATTCCAAAACTGAACCATTGGCTATGTATTGTCCTAGATGTAGGAAGAAGCATGCATTAAGAGACTGTCCTTTGGATAAAATAGAAATGTGTCTTATCTATGAATCTAAAGAACATGATACTGATGTTTGTTCTTTACTTCCTGTTATTAAGAATCAACTTAAACAAACCAGTGCCTCATCTACAACAAAAGAATTGAATTTTGTTCAGAGACAACCTAACCAAGGGTAGTTTATGCCAAGATCAGTTCCTAATCCCTGGACGATGCCATGGGCTGCTCAGTCAGTACCAAAAAATTGGGGACAACCTCCTTGGGTACCTCAACCAACTTGGAACCCTCAAGATTGGGAAAATCAAGCTTGGTATGCTCAGGGACATCAACAACCATGGGATGGTCAAGGAAATCCTTATGCTTGGTCACAACCTAGATGGAACCCTAGTAATTATTCCCAAGGAAGAACATATCCAAATCAGAATCAACAGGCCATCATGGGATCTCCTGCACAGAATTCACAAACTGAGAATGTAGTCCAAACGCAAATGCCAACACAACCAGTAGCAAACCCAAGAAACAAACAAACAACTCCTGTTTATGGAACAGAACCAGAAAAATCAGTTGATTTACATGCTATGGATTGTAAGGATATTCAAACTAGATTTGGGAAAATCATTAACAGTCCACCCCTTGTAATCACTGAAATGACAGAAGAAAATGAAATTCCTAGTACTGTTGTTCCAAAAGAGGATATTGAAAGAAAATAAAAGGAGCCAGATAGCAACACTACTGAGACTCCATTTCTAGAGAGATTCAAAGAAGCTATAGAAATCAAGGAGTCTGAATTGGTACAGGAACTAAGGAAATTGAATATTGAAATACCACTGTTACAAGAAATTAAGGAAATTCCAGAATTGAACAAATTAATCAAAATGTTATGTCTGAAAAAGCCTGGAAGGAAGAAACAGTACCCCAAGACTATCAAAGTAGATGGGAAACTTGATGATTTATTGGCAGGAAAAATTTTACTTCCCAAATACGGAGATCCTTGAAGTCCTGTTATTTATGTCTCTATAGGAAATAAGGATGTACATAATGTTTTGATATATTTGGGAGCTGCTATCAATGTAATGATAGTGGATACTCTGAAAACATTACCATTAATAGGTATACAACCTACTAATACCATATTACAGATGGCAGATCAGTCTGTAGCAAAACTAGAAGGAATTATTGAAGATGTGGCGGTTATGGTGGAGTCATGGGAATATCCAGTTGACTTCCTTATACTGCAGCCAAAAGGTAAAACATTGGGTTATCCCATTATTTTGGGTAGACCATGGTTAGCTATAGTTGTTACTTTGATAGATTGTAGGTCAGGTGATATGACAATCTCGAATGGTAAGAACTCTAAACAAATTTCCTTATATCCTACTACACAACCTTTTACTGAAAATCATGAACAATTGTGGGTTGATTCTCCTGAAACTAATAAGCAAAATTTGTCTTCTTTGGCTATGATCACATTGCAAGATCATGTAAGAGAAGTAGAAGAGATGATTAATCCACCATTGGATGAGAACTAATTATCCTCAAAGTAATCATAAATAGTTCCAGAACTCTATGAACTTAGTTCCAGAACCCATGAACTTAGTTCTGGAACCCATGACCATGTTCTGGAACTTAGTTCCGAACCACCACATTTAGTTCTGGAACCACCACATTTAGTTCTCAGAACCACGACAATAACAGTTCTCTTTGATTGAAAATGATTTCACTCCAGAGGAATGAGATTTCTCATGGGGAGAGGATGAATCAGTAGCTTCAGTTTCAAGTACATCAGGAAGTGGTGAAGAATTTTTGGAAAGTAGCAGTGACGAGGAATTTGGCCTATAAAGAGATAAGTATCATAATTCTCATTACTGTCCTTTTTCCAGTATTCTGTCTCAAGGAACTTTTGGAGATGTTGCTACATACCATATGTTGTTACCACATGCATGTCCATTAAATAATTTAATGAAACCCTTTCCACAAATCAGTTCATCACATATTGGAACCAAGCATGTTGAAATTCAACCAGGTAAAACTTTAAACATTAACAGTTGGTTGAAGGAGGATGAAGAAGCTAAATTGTTTGATGTTCTAAAAAATCATACTAAATATTTTTCTTGGGATTACAAATACATGAAGGGGATTCATCCAAGTATCTACACTCATCACATCTATACTAAAAACATTAAACCAGTTAGGCAGCCTCAAAGAAGGATTAACCCAACTTTAAGGGATATAGTCAAACAAGAAATTGAAAAACTATTACAAGTAGGTTTCATCTACCCTATCTCAGATAGCCAGTGGGTATCTCCTCTTGTAATTGTTCCCAAAAAGAATAGAAAATGGAGAATATGTGTTGACTATAGGGAACTAAACAAAGCCATAATGAGAGATTATTTTCCCTTACCATTCATAGATCAAGTCCTAGATAACCTTTCAGGTAAACAGTACTTTTCTTTCTTGGATGGCTTTAGTGGGTACAATCAGATCAGAGTTGTTGTTGAAGATCAGGACAAAACTACATTTACATGTCCATGGGGAACCTTTTCCTATAGGGTGTTACCATTTGGTTTATGCAATGCTCCTGCAACTTTCTAGAGAGCTGTACTTGCAATCTTTGTTGATCTAACAAATGATTGTGTTGAAGTATATATGGATGACTTCACTGTACATGGAGATACATTTGAAGATGCTTTGAGAAATCTGGACAGAGTGTTAACAAGATGTGAACAACACAACCTATCTCTTAGTGATGAAAAATGTTTGATGATGGTGGATGAGGGGATTGTATTAGGACACCATATTTCAAAAAAAGGAATTCAGGTGGATCAAAACAAAATTAGGATCATTTCAGATTTACCTATTCCTCAGACCCCCATAGATATCAAATCATTTCTAGGGCATGTTGGGTACTATAGGTGCTTTATAAAAGATTTCAGTAAAATTACTACCCCCATGTTTAATTTACTAACCAAGGACTTGTGAATTTCTTTGGGATGAAAAGTGTCAGCATGCTTTTGAAGAAATTAAAGACAAATTAATCAGTGCCCCAATATTGAGAGGTCCTAATTGGGAAAATCCATTTCATATCCAAACAGATGCCTCAAATTATTCCATTGGTGTAGTATTGGGACAGAAAGATGAGGAAGGAAAGATGTATGCCATTTACTATCTTAGCAAGAATCTTACTCCCACTGAAAAGAATTACACCACCACTGAAAAGGAATTTCTTGCTGTGATTTATGCAATCAATAAATTCAGACATTACATTACAGGGTACAAGATATTTGTACACACAGATCATTCAGCAATTAAGTATTTAATGAACAAACTAGTGGTTGGAGGAAGAATAATTAGATGGTTATTACTTTTGCAAGAATTTGATATTTCCATTGTGGACAATCCAGGTAAATCTAATGTGGTAGCTGATTTTTTGTCAAGACTAACCACCACAGGGGAGCAAGATCCAGTCAAGGATAACTTTCCAGATGAACAATTATTTGCAATCTCAGCAAGTACACCATGGTTTGCTGATATGGAAAATTATCTTGCAACAGGGAATTTTCCTCCTTCTTTCACTAAGAAACAAATAAAGAAGTTAATTAAAACCAATGCACAATTCAAATGGTTAAATGGAATGTTATTTAAATGTGGTCCTGATTTTGTCTTACGCAGGTGTGTAAGAGAGGATGAAATCTTTGACATCCTCAGAGCATGTCATGATGAACCAAGTGGAGGACACTATTTAGTGAAAAGAACATCTCATAAGATACTTGGCACTAGTTATTATTGGCCATCTCTGTATAAGGATGTGAAGAGATATATCAAGAGGTGTGATCCTTGTCAAAGGATGGGACAACCAACTTTCACCAATGAAATGCCTCTTCAACCTCAAGTTGTGGTTGAACCATTTGAGAGATGGGGATTGGATTTTGTTAGTCCCTTTAATCCTCCTTCACAAGGGAAGGAATATATTCTTGTATTTACTAACTATGTGACAAAATGGGTAGAAGTGTAGGTATTGAAAAATGCCACTGAGGAAGCAGTTTACTGATTTCCTTTGGAACAGAATTATGATAAAGTTTGGAGCACCAAGGAGCATAGTTTCATATCAGGGACCACAATTCATGTCTAATATGATCCAATATTTCACAAGGTATTACCAAATCAATCATAGGAAGTCATCTCCTTACCACCCATATTCAAATGGACAAGCTGAAGTAACAAACAAAGAATTGGAGAACATCCTTACCAAAATAGTTGAAGCTAGGAGAAAAGATTGGGTAAAGAGACTACCTGAAGCTGTCTGGGCTTATAATACAACTTGGAAAACTACAATAGGGTTTTCACCATATGAATTAGTCTATGGGAAAAATCCCTTGTTTACCTATAGAGTTTGAACTTCAGACATTGAGGACAGCAGTGAAGGTGGGAATTGAGTTGAATGCAACTCAAAAAGAAAGAATCCTTCAACTCAATGAGTTGGATGAATTAAGGTTGGAAGCACTTCAGCAGACAAAGTTAATTCAAGAGCAAAGGAAGCAATAACATGACACACATATCAAGAAAAGGAAATTCAAAGTAGGAGACTAGGCATTGTTGTTCGATTCTAAGTACCAACAATTCAAGGGAAAATTGAGAACCAGATGGTTGGGACCCTATCATATTGAGCAGATATTTGACAATGGTTTTATTCAATTACTTCCCATTGATGGCAGAAGCAGAACACTCTTGGTCAATGGACATAGGCTGAAACTCTATAGGAAGCCTCCCACTAAGGATGAATTCTTGAGGAAGATTGAATAACAGACAAAGAATTTGATCATATGGAAGAACCCAGTTATTCCAAAATGGTCAAATAACCAGATGATAGATCCATAATAAAGGGAATAAAATGAAAACCAGTAAATGGAATTTTCTTCCCCAAAAAAATAAATAAAAAATATTTAAAAAAAATAATTCTCTCAAAGGTCAATTGAAAACCAGCAAATGTTGGTTGACTTCTTTTTGGCTAGTTCAAATAAGGGAATTCTTTTGAATTCCAGTTGTCTTATCTAATCATGTTTTGTTCCACTTGTAGGAATGACGAGTCATCATAGAAAAAGGGTTACATCATCAAGGATGGTAATTATATCTTTTAACTTATTTAGGGTTGATTAAATGTTTGCATGTGTGATTTTACTTAATTTAAAAGTAGGTATGATGAGTCATCTATTTATACATTATGATTACAAGTGTGTAATTATGAAGTTGATTTCGATGGAATAAGTGGCGGAATGGTTATCATTAATAATCATTATTGCAAAAATCAAGTGAAATAAGTTGCAGAGATATTTTGAGGAAGGAGCAGTCGAATTAAGTTTTATTCCGCAGTAAAGAACATAGAATTCAACCGCAGCTAAGAACAGAGGTTCCGCAGCCAAAGGTTTCGCAGCCAAATTCGTTAGTTCCGCAGCTAAGAAAAAGGTCTGCAACCAATTCGCACAAAATCAAAAGAGACAGAACTCGAGTTGATATGGGGATTAAGAAAGAAATCAGAACCAGAGGATGATTCCTAGCTGCTTGCATACGAAGAAGTGGCATCCATCTTTGAGCATGTAGGATGGCTAGAGTTCCTGAAGAAATTTTCAAGGCATAATGATGAATTGGTAAGAGAATTCATCATAAACCTAGAACAATCCAGGAACAAAGGTGAGAAATATCTTTATTCCTTTTTCTATAAATACTGTAAGTAATGTGTCCTGGAGTGTCAATTATGCATGTCCCACAACCTGCCAAGGGACTTTGAAAGAACTGGCTGAAGTCTTACTACAAGAAGGAGAAACTGAACCCCAGTACATCTATAATACAAAGAAAATCATAAAAGGGGTCAGAAGGGCCAGTTTTCCCAAACCCTTTGACATGGTAGCATTTTGGATAGTAAAATATTTAACCTGTGATGGTCAATTTGGGTCTGTGGGAAAAGAAGTCCTAAAAATTCTCATATATCTGAAGTATAGAGCCACAAAACCTGAGTACATAATAAACCTTCTAGGGTTTCTTTTTTATTCTATCCAAACCATGGCTCAGAGGTATTCCTGGGGTGTTGGGACAATCAGGCATCATGACCTAATTGATTTAATATGCCAGACACCATTTTCTGTCAAAGAAGAATGGAGAAGAAATTTGGGACAAATTTCTTGGGAAAGTTCATGAAAAACCCTAATATTATCATAAGGACAATTCCAGCCCCATTCTCTCCTTCAACTAATCTGGAAATCGATGCCCCTGTAGAAGGACAAAGGGAAATCTGAAAGAGAAAATATACCAAAAAGAAGAAGGTCGGTGAAAAAGATAAAAATAGAAGAGCCTTTTGTACCTGTGAAGGAAATTCCTTCTTCTGCAGCAGCTTCAGGGGAGCCAATATCTGTCTTTTACGGTGATATCTTACCCATGCAAGAGAAAGGAAGAATAGTAAGAAGAAGATCTAGAAGAAAATCCACCGTTGGGCATGTTGAAATTCCCCAGAGAAGAAAAATTCATAAGAGGTCAAGGGAAACCCCAGAAGGAAGGAGTGAGTAGGAAAGGATGGAAGAAGAAGCTGCTGACATTTTGGGCAGCATGGCCATGACTCCTCATGAGCCAAGTCAAGCTGAAATGGATAGAGGAGAAGAGAGATTTGAAGAGTGTTGGTCCGAAAATCTGTCGCTTGGGCAGATCTATGGATAAACGAGCCAACAGTGTGCAGGGCATAGCCTCTCTTTGAGTCAGCAAAAGCGAAACTGGTTTATTGCTATTCTACCAGCAGGAATCTGTGCAAGTCTCACAATATTCTGCCTTCGGGGGTTTGGGATCTCATCCCAGTAGGGTTATTTCCAACTGCAAAAAGAAAGGAATGAAAGAGAGGATAAAGAAAGAACAGATCCGAAGGAAGAAAAGAAATGAATTCCAAAGCAGAAGGGTAAGAAGATTTATGTTTTGGGATTGGTAGTAAACAGAGCCAAACCTACTTGCATAAACAAACAAAGCAATACTGATGAATAAATGACAATAAAACAAAAGTAGATTCAACAGAATAAACAAACAGATCTAACATAAGAAAGATCTAGTGCAAATAACACATGTATTCAGCACAAAGTCTAAATATTGTATTAATATTTCATTCTGTTACAAAAAGCTCAAAGTCTTTTCTCCTTGCTTCTATTTTTCATCTGAAAGATATTCACTCATTCATCTCCAATACCATAGGCATTGGGGTATTTATAGAAGAAGGAGAGAAAAGAAGGCAAAAAGGAGCCAACAACTTATTTACAAAGATATTTACAAAATATCTAAAAGTCATGTTGACTTTTGACAACTTGATGGATGACATCATCCCATGGTGCAACATGGATGATGTCATCATTTGTGTCAACATGCTCCAGATATTCCCAAAAAGAAAGTCGAAGAAGAGAGAGAAAGAAGAAGAAGAAGAAGAAGCTACTCGTCATCGTCATCCTACGGCCGAAAGGGGGTGGACTGCTTTTGTTGTTGCTCAGGTGACGAGATATGGAATTGAGAGTGGTATTCCATAAACTTGTTGATCATGGGCCCTAGTTGATCCTGGGAAGGATCCTTGTGCCGCTCACTGATCGCCTCACAAGTCTCCCGCTCATCTATGAGCTTTTCGGGGAGTTTGGATTAGTCTTTTTCCGCTTCAATGAGTAGCCCAATGAAGTCCCGACAGGCCAGCAGGTTGTTGATAGACTCTGCGTCGAAAGTGACCTCTGGCCCCATCCCTTGAGAAACGATCTCCTTGAAGATCAGGATGGTTTCATCAGCTTTTCTTAAAGTGAAGGAAGGAGTAAGCAACCCTGGCGACATGTTGAGAACGATCCGTTCCATTTGGTGCATCGCATCCAGGGATTCTTCCTTCACCTTGTCGATCTTTTCTAGGACAAATTCTAGCTGATCCACTCGGTAATCTAGAGTGGACATGACTTTGTTGAGGGCCTTAGGATGGCCAAAGACGCCGAACTTGACCAGATCTTCGACTGAACAGTCGAACATTTGTTGAAAGGTCTCGTGCTGCAGTCTAGCATGTTCCAGCTCTTCCGATATGGGTCCCGCTAACGCTTGGAGCTCTTTATTCACCTTATTGATGTTCAGATACAAGTCAGAGAATTCGGCGATTAATTTTTCACTGTCTTTGAGGATTTGGCTCCTCCAAGCGGAAACGGCCATACCCTGCTCACCGATCTTTGCATACTCATTAATTTTCTCCTGGCTCAGAAGCTCAGAAGTCTCGGCGGCAGTTGTGGTAGGTGCACTGCCCATCTTCTATAAGGCTTGGAGCATATATTTAGTTTGCTCTTTCAATTTCCTTTTCTCTTCCTTTGTTTCCTGAAGCTTCTTGCAGAGGGCGTCAACTACAGAAAGGGCTTCCCCCTGAAGGCTTTCAGAAGACGTCCCCATTGTGACTTGGGTCACAGTATAATCTGTCGGAGACAGATCCTTTTTCTCCTTGAGAGGATTGGGGTACGCGATCTCCATTACCCTCTCTCCCGAAGAACTTTGAGAGAAGCATGTGACGGGATTCTGCTTCTTTGCCCCCTTAGATGGGATCACAGAAAAGTCCATCAGGGCGATGGGAACTTTCCTCTTTTGCTGACTTAACTGCTGGGAGATCTAGGCTGGACTTATGGGAGAAGGGCCGGAAACAGAGAAGGGGGCAGCTTGCAGTAGAAGAAGGGAAAAACGTGGAGACACGTGGCGGCGGCATGGAGAGAACAACCGAAGAAGTGCCCACGGGAGGAAGGGATACTGCAGCTGAGGAAGACATAGGAAGGGAGCTCAGAGATGAGGTAAGAAATGGAGGGGGACAGATCTGCGAGGGAAGAGAAGATAGACGAAGAAGCGGGGGGAACAGTAGAAGAAGGGGAAGAGGACATGACCAAAGGGATGGTCACTTGAGTCACTCGAGGAGGGGGAGGAGGAGAAGAAGAAGGGATAGAAGGGACCTCGGTTGTTGTAGCCGTGCCAACATCCTGAGTGGATGGGCCTATTGGAATATCCTCTTCTGCTTCTTTCTCTGGAGAAACCAGAGTTATGACCTGTTCGGGTGCCGCGTAAGGAGGACTCTCAGGAGCTTCTTCTTGAGTGGTGCTAGATTCACCCTCTATGCCTTTACCCTTGCCTTTAGGCTGCTGTTTAGATCGCGGAGGTGCGTTACCCAATGGGGAGGTCGTGAAATCAACCCCGAGGTAGATTAATCCGTTCATCCGGCACCAATGCTCTGTTCTGCGCAGAGTCTCCTTGACCCTTTCCTCAATCGTCTGAGGTGCCTTAGTTCTATCAATGGCTGGAAAAGGCCAATTGTCCCCATCTGTGTTAGTATATACTTGGTCTACTTCATCCTCCGTAGTTTGGAAGCCTTTGGGGACAATTGCTACCCCGTATTGGATGATTTCTGCCAAGGCTAAGCGAGAATGGTCCTTTCTCCTGAGCTCAACCTCATGAATGACGTTGATGTAGATGTCCTCGATCTGAGGGATGTGGATTGGATCGAGTTTAGCCCTTGGCAGACAACTTCTTGGGTCAAAGGTAGGCCTGGCCGGGAAATCATGTTTCAAATTAAGCAGCTCCAGCTCTGTAAACATGTCCGCCTTGTGATGGGTAAGGCACGTATATCTGCCCACTGTGAGGGGGAAGGAGTTCCACCCTTCTTTCTTTTGAGGCACTTCTCGTGATAGGTGATCAGTTGTCTTGACAGCTCTAGCAGAATCAGCTTGGGTCCAGCATACCTCGGCAGTCTAGTTGGCTCTCCCAAGAAGTTGGCTGCCCTCAGATAGGTGAATGTGGGAAATTGGGTGAACAGGGGCCCCCCATTTCTCAGTAGCTGCCACTATGCTCTTGGTCATGCGACCGTAAGTCATATTTGGCCTCAACAGGCAGATGATGTGGTAGAAAAACACATCGTTGATCTTTGTGAATTGAGGAATGCTATTCTCCAGCCTCAATTCTGGGTAGTACTCATATATTTTGACCTGAGGCCAAACCCCACTCCGCATCAGGCCTGGGTAGTCTCTCTCTGATGCTGCAGCGTAAACAACATAGGAATTCATGTAGAATCTCCCTGTTGTATTAAATTGTTGAAGCTGCTCGGAGATTGTGTTGCTTATAATTTCTGCCCATTCGAAGCGCTGATCGGGCATATTCTTATTCATGGTATCTAAGTACCGCAACATCCATTTATGGAAAAATTGGGCGTCAGGAAGCCCAAAGACCCGGCTCAGGAAAGTGATGGTGTCACTGAGCTCCTCCGAAAAATCACTGCGGTGAATGATTTGTGGCCAACGGGTCACCACCTTTTTGTTTTTGAGATAGACCTCGTTCATCAGCTGCATGCACTGATCTTCGTTGTCGTCCCAGGCCTTAATACAATCCTCTTGGCTGATGGCCACAAAGTGCCGATGATGAGGAATGCCGAGTATTATCTCAAAGTGGCGGGCAGTGAGGTTAATGACGACCTCGCCCTTGTCATTTACGACACACCTTGTGTCCTTGTTGTAGCACCGGGCAACCACCATCATGAATTCATTGTTAACGGCGCTGACTGGGATTCCTCCAGCGAAGTGCAGGGCACTGCCTATTAGTTTGTCCATCCAGGGACTCCTTGTTACCTTCTGAGTCCTGACCCAGAATTCCTCCATATCAATGTGACCCAACTCTGAGTCTCTGATGTCCAGGTCGCATTCGGCCTAGGAGTCAGGCATTCTGACCCTCTGATACTTATATTTCATCTCTTCTTCTGTAAGTTTGGCCTTACCTTTGGATTTGGTAGGTCTCTTGCTTGATGTTGACATATGTTCTTCTGAGCTTAGTTGCTGATCTACACGAAGAAGAAGCGAGACCCAATGCAAAAAGGTTGTATTAGTCATTTGATCTTCCATTGAAGTGTTAACAAAAGAAAGAGTTAGTGATTTTGAGGCTCAGGGCGCAGGGCACATGAAAGTTGTGGCTTACAGGGCTAAATAGGTAAGGCACATAGAAAAAAGGTGTTGCAAGGGTTAAATCAGCGCCAAAGGCACATGGCGCATAGATACTGCAGGGTACATTTTGTAAAGGGCGCATGGAGATTTGGTGTTACATAGGGACAAGATGTGCCAAAGGCGCATGTATTTTTCATGTTGCGTGGGAAATTGGTGTGCCAAAGGTGCATGTATGGTTTGTGTAACATGAACTTTTCATGCACCAAAGGCGACTTGGCGCGGCGCACAGAGGGTCTACACAACATGATGTTGCTGTAATGAGGAATGCACCTGCGCCTTTATAGATTTGTACTTAGCGCGTATGAAAGGGGTGTTACATGGATGTTGGGTGCGCCAAAGGGCGCAAGAATCTTTTGTGTTGCATCCAAATTTGATGCGCTTAAGGGGGCACACGGGAAGCGGTTGCAGCATGCGAGAGAAATGCGCCATGAGGGCGCATCTTTTTATGATGTAACAGGAGCGACAAATGCGCCAAAGGCGCAACTGTTTTTGATGTTGCATAGCGAGCTCATGCGCCAAAGGTGAAAACGGTTTTTAGGTTTGTTCATTCTCTCAGAGGGGTTTCCACATATGGTTTAGCTTTATCAAGGTTTATTGTAGGATATGAAGGAGGTGCTATACCAAGCAGGATTTTCAAGTCATCACCATTTTTTAGGACAGAGCTTCCTCTACCAGCAGATCTGGAAAGAGGAGGAAATGTGGAAAGACAGCAAGGGGGGGAAAGCAAGTTTATAATCTATTCATTTCAACCTACTGAACCATCCTAGCAATCAAAATCCACAAAAACAAAAAGCACGAAAGACTGAAAACCACTTACCCGGATATAAACGATGAAAAAGCGTGAGAACGGGTCCACAACGTGATTGAAAGCGACAGGGTAGATACTGACAGGTTCAGAGAAAATATCACGTGTTTTGCATTGGTGATAATGACAACGCAGACGCGCCTATATATAGGTGAGGAAGTAATAAATGCGCCACTAGCTTTTCAAGTGGCGCATGGAAAGCATTGTTGATAGCGGAAAGTATGCGCCTTTGGCGCACCAAAGCGTCTGACAACACAAAGATATGTGCGCCTTTGGCGCACGGGAAGCGGTGTTGGCATAGAAAAATGTGCGCCCGAGGCGCACCAAAAAGAGGCGCAACAAATGATCTGTCGACAGGAAGGCGCATGCGCCTTGGCGCACGCAGGGAAGCCTCAACATAGAAAGGCGCACCAAAATGCCTGTTGACACAGGAAAGTATGCGCCAAAGGTTTTTAAAGGGGCGCATCAAAAGTTGATGTTGCATAGTCATTCTATGCGCCCAGCCAAAAGACCAAAAATGACTAAGTTCGGAGAACAAGATTTCCCGGGAAGGGATTTTGCAACGTTCTGAACGTGAGGGATCCCTGACGGGGAATCGGAACAAAATTTTCGGTATGGTTATCGGTAAAATTGCCCTTGTCAATTTTACGGGATAACAAAGAGCAATATTTTTAGGCATTAGCTGAACCATCAGCATTGCTACTTGGAGAAGAAGAGTTGGCATCCAGGATAAGAAAAGGAAAATTTCCTTTGATAGAGGAAGAATTCCCAACTCCTCAAATAATTTCAGAGGAAGAAGAAAGACAACAAGTTAAACAGGCTCTATTCTTGTCTAGAGCAGAGCTCATTATTAGAGAAAAAGATGAGGAATTGGATTTCCTCAAGCTCAAGTTGGAACAAAGGGAGATGCTCATTGGAGAGTTAACAACTCAGCTTGTAGCCAAGACTGAGGAATTATCAACAACCAAGGCACAACTGATAGAAAAAGAGGAAGAATTTTAGGCTTCTAGAAAATAGAGTGCTGTGTCCACAGTCTCTGCATAGACTGAGTTGACCTATTTTCCTCTCCAACAGCTATGGAATGATACTTGCAGGGAGCTCAGAGAAGCCAAAACATTGAATGAAGAATTAAAGACCAAGATGGAGGAAGAGATGAAGGCAAGAAAGGAATGGGAAGAAAATTTTTATAAAGAGGAAGGAAATAAATATAAATGTCTTGCCAAAATTCATATGGTCTGTATTATGAGTGAGAAATTACTTGCCTGCAGGAGGCCCTCTCCTACAAATAGTGTGTTTTTAGAAGATCAATTCATTCACTGACAACTATCAAGGATTACATGTGGGCTTCCACATGAACTCAAAGATGAATTTGAATTCATGAAAGCTTACTCTCTCTCCAGCCCTGAGCAGTAAAAATCTTATGTGTGAATTTTATCTTTACAATTTTATGCTAGAGAAAAACACAGGATTTATGATCAACTTGAATGTAGGGGAGAGCCAGGTCAATGAATTTGTCTCTGTTTTGCAAAACCAAATTGCATGGAAGGAAAGGGAATATGAATTTTTATCTGAAAGTCTGACTCCAAAAGGTCTCTGTCTGAGAACTCATTATGGTAAACCCTTTGCCTTCGTCTCACATTTTAAAACTCACGCCTTTGATGAGAGATTCAATACACACTATCTTACCATTCTGCAAAAGAGTATAGATGTCTTCACCTCCTATGAGGAGGAAAATTTTGAAGATATTTATGAAGGATGATCAAAGAGGTGGGAACTCCTTACTGTTTCCTTGAGAAGAAGGGAAGTAATTTCCCCAAAAAATTCTGATCTGGAGTTTAGAAAGGGTAAAAGCACTATACACAATAACTCCCCAAGTCAATGAAACCTACGGGAAAATATGGATGGGAATGTGAATAATGCCCCCTCTACTTCTCACCACCATGTATCCTTGGTAGAACAGAGAACCTCAAGACCCTACTAAATTTGAACAGTGGGAGAGGAAAATAGAAGGAGTAGGGTACAGTACATCCAAGTTTAAACATTAGAAAATCCAGTTTTAGCCATTTGATCTAAGCAATCAAATAGAATGCAGAACTTATAACCCCACTTTGGAAGAGTGAAGTTTGTAAAGGGACTTACAAACAAGTAAGTTTGGGGGAAATGATGAGGCTAGAATATGTATGATTAATGTATAATATATGATCTCATCTTACTCTCCTTTTGATTAAGTTTGATTGCATTTTGTGACTTTTAGGTGATCTAATATGAGTTAGGATGTAATTGTCTATCTTTTGATTGATTGTGATTCTAATGTTAAAAGCTCTAGAATTCCTGACAAGTGTGTGTTTGAATTCAATTTTGTAATAAAACAGGTCTAAATTAGTCAAGGAAATGAAGCAGGAAGCGTTCAGTTTGTTTTCAACAACATCTGTTCCTACACATCTTAGTTCCAAAACTTCCAAGCTAGTTTCAGAAACTTCACACAATCATCATAGTTCAAATTTCATTTAGTTCTGAAACCAGTTTTCGAGACTCCTAGGGATAGCTCTGGAACTCTCAAGTTTTGATCCTTAAACAATTTCCTATGGTTCTGGAACTTTTCGAAGTTTCGGAACCGATTAGTTATCTATTTTGTAACCACATCCGGAGATTTTGAACTTTCAATCTGAAAGGATGAGAATATTTCTGAACACAGATCCAGGGAGAGTTATCCTAAAGCTATCTGATCAACCGCAATCCAGATCAACATCTATTTTGGGCATGATTCAATTTCATCAAATCATAGACATACTGTGATTGTAAAATGTATATAAAAGCAGACCTGCAGTAGATAGATATGATATATCAGAGAGATCTAGAGAGATAGATAGAACAGAGAAGAGAAATAGTCAAAGTACTCAGATCCAGTACATTTGTAATTATGAATGTTTTATCAATAAAATAGCCATTCCTATTTGAGAGAATTCTAAGTTTTTAAATCCTGATTTGAGGAGGAGCAAGGGCCCACTCCCCCAAGGACCAAGATATTTGTTTATTTGGTATTTATATTTCTTCAGCAAATAGCTTAGATCTGTTAATTCTGTATTGTTTTAAATCCTTCCAGTTAAACTCTTTTGTATACTTGTTCCTGCAGGTGTTTAGATAGATTTTTATATTTCTTGCAATTGTTTTCAAGCATTCTAAATTGAGTGTGTTTATTTCCAAAAGCAAGTGTGTTTACTTTTAGAAGCAAGTGTGTTTATTTTCTAGCAGCAAGTGTGTTTCCATTCTGCATTAGCAAGTGTGTTTCCTTTCAGCAAAGATTTCAGTGTGTTTACTTTCAACAAGTTTTCATAGTTTGATTCAAATAAGGTTTTACTAAGAAGTCCTTCATACATTGAAGAGATCCCCTAGAAAATCCTACAATCAACTACTAGATCGGTTAAAGTTACTCTTGTTGCATATAGCTTTAGACACACCCCTGGTTTGATATGACATCAACAAGAAGTTGATTAAATGAAGGGAAAGACGACACCCATAAATGGTCCTCCCATGTGTGCATGATGATCTCATATTATCTCATTTTTTTAGACAATAACATATTTTGAATCCATTTATACGGCCTACAATAGGGGCATCATTCATCCCCCTCATAGATGGAAAAGGTGCATTATATAAATCAACTGTAACTCTTACCTCACTATAAGACTGGTGTGGGTATATGTATTAAGGCAGTCTTCTATATATCCTTCTCTTTCATCCTAACTTGGTGATAACCAAACTTGAGATCCAACTTTGTGAATAAATTTGCATGTTGAATTTGTTCCAAGAGATCATCTATGCGTGGGAGTGGATATCTGTTCTTTATGGTAATATTTTTCAACATTTAGTCAATGTATATTATAAGAACCATCCTTCAATTTGGCACCATCCCAATAGGTGAACTACATGGCGAGGTTCATTTGGCATATGCACCCACATGCGACACTAATAGCTCCAAGATTTGTTTTGTTACCTCTGTACTCTTGTTCAAGGATTGACCTGTATAACCTGATATTTGGTAAAGGGGACTCTGGAAAATTGAATCTCATGTTCTACCTCTCCTTTTTCATAACCCATTGGGATTATTGAATACTTATTGAAAATACTCAATTATGCTATCCAAATCCTTCATCCCTTTGTTATAAATATATAAAATTTCTACCCCATCTTGTTTATCTTTCAATAAAAGTAAACAAAATTAATTATGATTTTCTTGAGGGAATCTCTTTTCTTGGTTAAAACTTACCATAACAATTTTTGACTTACGTTGGTGTGCCTGGATGTTGTAATTGACTCCATCCTTAATCCATCTATATCGGTTCTCCCTTCTCATGAATATATCATCCCTGATATACAAGTAAAGACTCCTGAAAACAACATCAAATGTATCAAGTGGAATTACATCATATTTTAATACATCTATATATTGAGAATTTATCCCAAACTTGAACTTACATTTCTTGTTACTGTGAATTTCTACACCCTTATTCAACCATCCTAAAGGATAAGGATGCTGGATGCTCATAAGTTTCAAGACCAAGATTCTTTACAACCGCATTAGAAATAAGATTAGATTAGAAATGCATGTATCAATGTAAAGCATTTACGTTAGTGCTTCTTGATTTGATATTTTTATTTGAAATAGCTTACTCATGAAAACTTCTTCTTGTTCTGGTTATCCATGTTAGTGGTCGTTCATCCTAGCCACTCAAATACTACATCAGAAATCATCCTCTATGGTTTCCCTAGAGCCTATATATCAATACAAATGTCATGGAAACATTCTTAGAGTCCTTGGTTTAGGTTCTTTGATGCAATTCCAGATGTAACTTCTAACATGTAGTGTCAGTATGACCATTTCTATCAATGGATTAAAACAACATTTTAGGATCTTTACAAGTATTCAAAGTGAAGCGGTCATTTTACCTTTCCATTTAGCTTTGTTACTTGTTTGTCCCTGAAGATGTTTCTTTGGTTAATTTGGGTGTTTTATCCATGAATTACTTTCTTCTCCTTGTCTTCTTCTCATCATCCTATGTAATATTATTAGAGACATTCTTCATCTGACTATCCTTGGGCTTCATGGAGATACAATGTTCATTTGGAAGGTAGAAGTGTGAACTCCTCCCAAATAATTGGTCAGAACATCCTCATCCTCCAAGTCCATATTGAGAAACATGGATTACCTCTGAAACTCCGTAGTGTAATCGTACACACTTTGACCACAATTTTCTCTAAAATACTTCCATTTAATCATCTAGTGAGTCTTATGGCCAATATGATAAAAATTTGCTTTAAGAAATTCTTTAAAACCCTCCCAAGAACTTACAATTTGACATTCTTCTTTTCACAAGTGGCTAGATGGGTTTCCCACCAAACCAGAGCATTTCCTTCCATTTTAAGTATAATGCAAAGGTGATATTTTGTGTTTAGTGATATTATGCACACTAAGACATAAACCTCCAATTGTTTTAACCATTTATCAAGCAATTGATTGCATCTAAAATGTCCTTCAAAGATTTTATCTCAACTTTAATTTCAGGATTTAAAATGGAGCATGATCAGATTTTTACCTTCAAAACTTTTTCAACTGGAGTTTCTTCAGTCATGATCTTCCACATTTTCTTCCTCATACGTGGCTCCTTCCTATGCCAAATTTCCTTAACCAAAGGTATGAACATCCAGTCTATGGAATCTTGTTTAGCTACTGTTATCTTTTGTATATTCAAAATTCCTCTTTGGTCTTAAAACCCTATCCATAGGGCTTTTAGTATCTCAATTCTATGGACCAAGTTCTCTTCTTCCATGTGTTCTCTAATCCTTTGTTTCCACTTCTTCATAGATATCTCTAGATCATTTAAGGTATTACTTTATTCATGCTTTATATTTTGTCACTTTCATGTAAATTGGACAAGTAATGAATACCACAGTCCCTTGGATATTATTTTAGCTCTGATACGTCAAAATGATTGTAAATTCTCTACTTTGGAAAGTTAGTGTTACCAAACTTGTTGTTTCTACTTTCAAATTTGAAAATGACAGTTACTGAAAGTTAGTGAATTAATTTAACATCTTAGAATTAACTTTGCAACAAATGAATGAAAAATTCAATACAAACATCATATTTTAATCCTAAAACCCCCATTTGAGGGAAAACTGTCAGGAAGGGAAATTATCCTTTCTTCCCAGTTATATATTCGCTCGAATTGGAATGAATACATATTACAAGAAGTGAAGGCTAGACAACAATGTTATTCCACCCTCTCTACTTGCTTTCTCTACTCATTACACCTTGCTTCTATAAATTAATTCTAGAAATAAAGTCTTCTTGATCACTTTCCCATGAATCATGATTTTAAATCCACTTAAATCTTAATTACTTTTATAGCTACTTCCATGTGCTCATGTGCACTGGAGAATTTTGAAGGGTAAATATGGAAGAGACAAATCTAGAAACTTCAAATCTATGATTATTTGTGGATGTATTTTTTTTATTAGTACAAAGGACTGGGTGCAATGCAAACTGGTTATCTAAGAGACTTAATGTGTGTGACTAGGCGGTTACACAAGTGTTGACTCTACATAGGGTGAACAATTCTATAATTTAATAATCTAAAAAGATTTGAGAATTATTTTAAACTTCTGGTTCTGTTTTCTGATGAAGTGGTAGTTTGCTTAGATCCACAACTCATTGGCATAAATGTTATTTTCTCTTTATTGCTAGAATGTGATTTAATTGTGCTAGGAATTCAAGTTTAGGTGAACTCAATGGGTTTGAACCTATAGCATGTTAATTTTCAACAAGAAGTAGAAAAATGTATTTGCAGAAGGCTTCAAAATTAGGGGGATTTGAATAAGGTTAATATCTATTGAAATATGGATGCCATAATTGATGGCTTAACCTCAACCATTGATGTTAAGTGAGACAATGGATTGATAATAGGATTCTGGACCTTAGACATATATTATGGTACACATGCGGTGAGAAAATGTTCACTGGGAACATGATACTACATTCTATTTGAAGGGATATAAATACAAATAAATCTCCTACTTGATCTAGGAAGTTGAACCTGAAGGTGAGCCCACTGGGTTCTACTCAACCTCACATGTTAGAGATATGACTTGTAGGAGGCAACAGGTACAAAGGTTTTGAGAGATTCACACAAGTCTAGGATTGATAAACATAGGATTCATATGATGGATATGTATTTTAAGAGGGCCTTGGGGCCCAAATTAAACCTCATCTATATGAATAATGTCTGATTTTGAACATTGAATTTCAAGACAATCAAGGACTATTGAATGTGGTCAACAGGTCTCACAATTCATTGATACTTACAGTTTACTAGCAAGTATCAAAATGTAGGCCAATTAGTTGATAATTATGATGTAATCAAGCTTTGTAAAGATGATGTAGAATAACATATAAATAAATTTTTAGATCCGTGAAACATCTTTTGAAGCAAATAATGAAGTATAAACATTTTTTATAACGTATATACATATTTTGATTTTGAGTTAGGATTTGTGTTTTGGATCATGATTCAGTGATAGGATATAGACATAGTGACAATGATTTGGTTAATGAGTTTAATGAACTATGGTAGAGTTTTGGAAGTGCAATGTAAAATCTAGATGATAAAACCGAGTCCATAGGCATGTTATTCTTGATGAAAAACATCTAGGCATATTTGTCCTTTGTGGCCAATGATGAACTTTGTTATTTTGATCTGCACTATAGATGGATTAGATAAAATGCTCACGTGATATTTAATTCTGGATTCTTGTGTTTAGATAGTGTGTGATGGCTAAACTTGATGTAAAGGAACTACACATGAAACAATGAAAGGAAATGTTAAATAATGCAAACATAATGGTCAGCTCTTATTAGCAACCTCAAATGGATGTGTTGATAGTGTGGAATGGATCCACACTTGTTAAATCTCCTTGAATGATTTGGTTATGTATGCTAAACTCAGTTTCAAATGGAATAATGATGAGAGATGAATGCTATGAGTCCTTGATAGTTCTCAATGGGAAGCATCATAGCATGCAAATTCATATGGCAAATGGAAAGAGTCAATGTGCAAATGCCTTATGTTTCCATGGAGATGAATTGATCAATGGGGAGAGCCTTCTTAGTTATGGTGAAGGATTTTGATATGATTGTGGATCGATGCGAATTTAAAACAAGTATGTTAATGAAATTTTCAATGGGAGCAAGTTATTTTTATACTGTGTATTGGGTGGCCATCCTTCGAGGGACTGAACTAAAGGGATTGAATGAATTTCATTTGGCTCTTGAGCACAGCTTTCAAGTACAGTGGTGTAAATTTGCTTCCACCTTTAAAAGGTTTGAGAATTGATGGAGTGAGCTAGTTTTCTTTTGAGTGGGATCACCAAATGATTTGACAAAAATAGTTTTTTATTAAACCCTATTGCAGAGTAACTGATGTAAACTATGATATACAACTGCTAAGTATAATATGACATAAGAAAATAAGCAAGTATGAAACCCTAAGAAAGAGATATAGGAAGAATGCCTTAGTTTATTTATGCCTAATCTGGAAGTGCTTCAGACTAAGAAAAATATTGAACATGAAGTGAACAGTGTTGTGAATTCTCTGGATAGCTATATGATTCTAGAAATAAGGCCGGACATGGGTGCCCTTAGAAGGGCAGGGGTGCCTGGGTGTTGAAGACCTCTTCTGGGTGCTTGTGACTATGAAAATGGTCAGAATTTGATCTTCACTGTATCGCAAATATTCTATGTTGATCACCTATGTGTCGCTCTTAGATTGCCGAGGGTACCTACAACCTACAAAATAGATATCACCTTCAAAATCCCAAAAACCACGTCAAATAAAAAAAGAAAGATGTAGAATGGGGATTTAGACTGATCCCAATGGTCACCCCGAGAGTGAACTTACAACTAAGTGATGCACTACATCTTAGACTCCATGTAGTTCTGGTGAGTGTGTGTAGAAATTGTGCCCTAGGATGCTCTTGTGCAAGTTGCACTTGGTAGTGGGTTGTAGATAGATGTAGCAATGTAATAGAATGTGTGAATGGAATAAAATGAACTTTCCCTTCTTATGTTATGTATGCTGAGTTGATGTATCTCATATCCCTTGAGTGGACGCTAGATGGATGTTTTAGAGTACTTTAGGTGCCTTTTGGATGCAAGCTTAGGTGATGATAGTAATGCTTAGTGTTTGGTCCCATTTTTTGAATACATAACTATGTATTTATATGATTCCGTTGTTTGAATTTCATAATTGACCACTTGAAGGCTGACCCATAAGTGAAAAAGATGCCCAAAAGATAAAAGAGACCTAAAAGAAGCGAGTAAGGTGAAAAATGGTTATGGGGCCCAAAGGGGACAAGGGTGCCTGTGCGCTCCTGTCATGGATGGGTACCGGTGTCTGGAGGAATAAAATATAAATAAGTAAAATACCAACTGGGTTGTAGGGTGTGTAAGAACAAATAGAAAATAAGAAACACAAAAAAGAGGCCAAAGACATTCGTCAATTACTAGTTTTATTACTTAGGAATCATATGAATGCTACTATGTGTTTAGGATCTAAAAATGTACCCAAGTGTGTGATTTTGTGTTTATATTTACCCTTACTTTATGTTATTGAGTGAATACTTGATAAAATAAAGTAGATAAGAGATGCGTACCTGATAACCATGTGATTTAACAAAAATAAACTTTTTGTAAAACCTTAATTACAGAGTAATAAATGTAAACTATGATGAATAACTGCTAGATACAAGATGACACAAGTAATATGCTAATGAAATATGAAATCCTAGGTGCAAGAAAAAAATAAAGCACTTAGCTAATTTATTCCTGATGTCAAGACTGTGTAGATTGGGAAGGGCAGCCTGTCGCAACTATGCACAATAAAATCTAGAACTATTGGTTAAGCCTGGACTGGGTCAAGGGCACCTAGGTACTAGAATCTACTATTGGGCACCCATGACTGAGAAAATGGTTAGAACCTAAATTTTCTTGTGTCGCAATGTTGTCATTGATAGTCATTGGATGATTGCCAAGTGTGTTTGTAACCTGTAAAGAGATGATGACCTGTAAAACCCTCAAACTACATCAAATCCCAAAAAGAAAAGATGTTATATGGGGAGTCAGACTGACCCCGACGGTCACCTGATTGAGTGAACTTATGACCAAGCACTGCACCACATCTCAAACTCCATGTAGTTCTTATGTGTGGTGATATAATTGTGCCCTAGGAAGCCCTTGTGTAAGCGCACATGATAACGAGCAATATCTAGATGTACCAATGTAAATAGATGTGTGGATAGAAAAATTAACTTCCCTTCCTATGTGTGTATGCAGAAAATGCATGTTTCTTGTCCCTTGAGTGAGTGCTAGATGGATGCCTTTGATGCTCTTAGAATGCCTTTGGATGCAACCTTAGGTGATGATAATAGATGTTTAGAGCTTAGTCCTTTATTTTGGTCACATAGCTTTGTATTTATATGATTCCCTTGGTTGAATTTCACAATTAACAATTAGAAGGTCGAACCATAAGAAAATAAGATGCCCAAAAGATAAAAGAAGCCCAAAAAGAGCAAGTAAGATAGAAATAGGTCGGGGGAACCTAGAAGGGATGAGGGCACCTGGGCGTTGGCATCCTATATGGGCATTGGTGTCCAAAGTCATAAAAGATAAATTAGTGAAGTACCAACTAGGTTGTAGGGTGTAGAAGTCCAAATAGAAAATATAAAACAATTAAAAAGGCCAAAGATAACTATCAATGGCTAGCTTTCTCACTTAGGAATCATATGAATAAAAGTATGCTTGATTAGGACCTATAAATGTACCCAAGTGCGTGATTTTGTGTTTAGATTTGCCCCCATTTTATGTTGTTGAGTGAATAATCCATAATAATAAAGTAATTCCTAGAAATGCCCTACCTAATAACCATTATAGAATGTGATGGCGATAACGTGCCGAGGAGACAAGGTGAAAGTGTGAAGTGATAAAAAATGGAAGCATGGAAGCTAAGAAAGAGGAAGTGACCCTATTTGTGAAAAATCCGTATCATGTTGTCACCTATTGTTATTAGATACCTCATTTGATTGTGCTTGATGAGGTTGTTGACTTGGATGTGTGGAATTAGATATTATTATTATTGACCTGCCAAAACAAGAGCAAAAGAGTAGTCAAAGTCATGTATTATGAAAAATCTTGTAAAAATATGTAAAAGCATGTAAATGTGTGTAAAAGTAGTAAAAAGAAACTGTGCACCTGATTTTCATGATAGAGTGTTAAAAGGATGAGAAACATGTCCTGGTCAAATTGTCATGTAGAAGAGGTGAGTTTTTTGGGCGATCTCATGCCAAAAGTGAGTTTTTTGGGTGATATATGGCAATAACGTTTTTTTTGGGTGATCTCAAGCTAAGTGCGAGTTTATTAGACGATCTCATGCCACAACACATGAGTGTTGGGGAGAAAGGTATAGTGTTATTCTCCTTCTATATTACTTCCCAAATAAGCACCACTACATATGGTACATCCCATGTTTAGTTTTGTATTGTTTTGTGTAGAAAATGGAGAAAGAATGCATTCTAATTACTGGAGGATTGTGCCTGTACTGTGAAAATTGAGTGTAGATAAAAGACCTCACATATGTTGATCTAAGAAAGTATCTATATTATTATTCCCAAGAGGATAGGAACATTAGGAAAGGCCCTACCAGAAGACTTGGCCATCCCTAGTCATTCACAGTATGAGGGACTATCCATTGTGTGTGTTAGGTAAACTGAGGGCCCAAGTCAGATTTTAGGCCATTTCTGGGTTATGTGGACATGTTTTGATTTTATAACTGAACTGTGTTGTACTGCTATAGGATGGGGTGGTGGATTCACCAAATGTATGGATCCTCATTCAAGGGGTGCATACAACATTAGGAGAATGTGGCCCAAAGGAGAGGACCTGGATGCTACATCTAAAATTGATATCCCTGTAGGGGGAAGGGATGTGCATGGTAGAAACCAAGGTACATGTGAAGAAAAGCGGCTAAATGAGATGGTGTTATAGAAAATGATGAAGATGATCATAGAAAAGTAGTGAAACAAACAAATGTGCATACAAAAGAGAGACCGTGAAAAATGAGTTTCATACATGGGACATCGCTCACAATGTCACAAGACAATTAGGGCTGAAGCGGCCAAAATCAAATAGTGTGCATACAAGACAAATGGCATAACCCACAAACAATAACATACAATGGAAAACAATAGTAAGAAAAGTATCAGACAACCATGGCAGAAAATAGTTCATGCAAGACAAATGTTGGACATGAAGCACCTGCTAACATGTTAGAAAGATAAATAGTATGTAAAAGTGTGTATAGGTAGAACTAAGTGCTAGTAACATAGGAAGTAGTAAAAATGAAACAATAATACGATGTGATGTGTAAGAGTAGAAATGTAAATGCCCCCATGGAGCCTAGGTGGGACCGGTAAGAGGTGTTATGCTTAAACATGGCATATTGGGGTGTTGCATGTAAATGTTTGTAGGGAAGTAACTACATGTCACAACTAGAGAACAAGTGAACATGCATTTGTATATGATAAAGATAATGACATAATAGATATCCAACAAACATAAGAAGCAAAGTGTAACATGTGAGTCTAAATAAGCAAGAATAAGTGCAACCAAGATATGCAACATGTTGTGAGTGTGAATGGAATGGAATGCAAAGTGAATGATAGGAGCATACATTTCCCCTTTATTGAATGTGGATGAGTATGTTTATGAGATTGATATGGTTCATTTATAAAATACCCCTCGATAGTGAATTAATGAACCATAGAAAAAGATTGATTCATCGGGAAATAAAAATGTGATTGAATTAACTGTCTGCTAGAAAGATAGATCAATGAATAATGCATAATAGCGTAGAGTGTTTCTAGAAGATGAAAGCATGACTGTGTAAAAGGATAATGCTTAGATAGTTTTTATCATGGATATGCGAACAATGTGAAATGTGTAGTGTGTGAGGTTCATTTATATGGACCCTCAACACATTAAGTAGTAGAACCTTAACTAGAGTGCGTCATAGGGTAATGGTTTGATTTTTAGATCTAAGCTAGGTGTAAGAACAATGATACAATTATAGCACTAGAATGTTCTTTTAATAACAAGAAAGCAATGTGAGCTTAAACACATACTGAAATCGTTAGCATTCTTTGATTGAACCATAAAGTTCAACAAATAGAGTGTGATCATAGTGAAATGTGATCTCATAGTAGACCAAAAGAAGTTGTTGTAATGATGCTCAAAATATGAATTCTTGATCTTTGATATTTACTATTTTAGCAATGATAAACACTCAAATGATTTTATATTGTTTTAGATATATTGATAGCATTATGAACGTCAAGTGTATAGATATATTTGATCTAGAGTAAATGGATAATGTAAATAGATTGGTTAAATTGAATAAACAATAAACACAATCTATGAACATATGTGCGATTGATAATGTTGAGAACTAATTTTGTCCCTACAGGAAATTGTTTCGACACAAGTAGCCATTGTATTGGCCTTTGTTTAATTGGAATATCCTACATAGATGGGAGAAAAATTATTAAGAGTCTTTGATAAGGTAGATCATTACTCTCAATTCCTTGTTTATACATTCTAGCGATTGAATTGTGAAACACTTGACTTATGGAACAAGTACCTATTAGAGGTGATGTAAATGATGCTCATCCTTCGTAGAAATGAGTAGATGTTGGGAGCCAATTTTTGGATATTACCCTTTAGAAAATATAGAACGTATCTTATTTATACAAATATATAATTTGTATAACCCTATTTGATATATTCACCTATGATTTAAAATATTTATATAAACTATTGGAATATAATTTACATAGACGCATATAAGCAATGACAATAGAAAACCCTAAGTGCAAGAAGGAGAGAGAAAGACTTAGTTGATTTGCATTATCCCTGGGACTATTCTGGACTGAAAGACTTATGAACAGAAAAGACAGACTGTCACAACCAAGCACATAAAATCCTAGAGATTCTGGATGAGTTTAGATTAGGGCACCTAAGCGCTAGGGGCCTCTGTTGTACGCCTCCGAATGCAAATTGTATGCATCTCTTGAATTAACTAGTGAAAACTGTGTCTGCACAAGATGTCACTAGACTGAGGCTTTGATGACCCACCTTACCCATCAAAGTAAATTTTTGTGATGACCTTTGAGCTTCATATGTAGTCATCCTATAGAGATAGATGACCATTGTACAAGACACTTAACACGTAGGTTTAGCCTATCTTAAAATGTAGGTTTAGCCTTTTCAGTAATTGGTAGGAGTCATACTGACATTGCTGTGAATTGGCTAAGAAGCCAAAAAATGATATTGTACTGAATAAAGGAGAAAGAGAAAGAACAACCTTAGTGAATAAAGTGTGTAGAAATCAGGCTCTAGGAATAATTTTAGCGAGTAAAGGAGAAAAACGAGTGAATAACTAGATGTACGAATGTAAACAGATGTGTGGATGGAATAATAAACTTCCCCTTCCTATGTACTGTATGAAGAAAATGCAGTCCCTTGTCCCTTGAATGAGATGTTATAGGGATGTATTTGATGGTCGTAGAATGCGTTTGGATGCAACCTCAGGTTATGAAAATATATGCTTAGAGACTTGGTCCTTTACTTATGGTCACATAGCTTTGTATTTATATGATTCCCTCAGTTTTATTTCGTAATTGACAACTAGAAGGCCGAACCATAAGAAAATAACATGCCTAAAAGATTAAAGATGACCCAAAAGAAGTGAGTAAAGATAAAAATGGGTAAGGGGCGCCAAGAAGGACAAGTACGCCTAGGCGACTAGACATCTTGTCTGGGCACTAGTGTCCTAGGGTCATAATAGATAAAGCACATGAAAGTACCAGACTAGGATGTAGTGTGTATAAGGTCCAAATACAAAATAAGAAACATAGACAAAAGGCCAAAGATAGTTGTCAATTGATATTTTTCTTACTTATATATCATATGAATAGAAGTATGTGATTAGGATCTAAAAATGTACCCAAGTGCATGATTTTGTGTCTACATTTTCCACCACTTTATGTTGTTGAGTGAATACTCAATAACATAAAGTAGATAAGAGATGCGTACTTGATAACTATGTAGAGTGTGATGTTGATAGCGTGCCGAAGAGACAAGTGAAAGCGTGGAGTGATAAAAATGAAGTGTGGAAGCTAAGAAAGAGAAAGTGACCCTAGGGGTGAAGTGTATAATGTTGTTCTGTGTTGTACTTGTTATTGTTGTAGCTTGATGAAGGGTTGATTTTTTATTTTACTATTGGTAAATGGTTTTGAAAGGACCATACCTTGCAGTACAAAAGGGATCAAAAGCTAGATGAGACAATAATGGTAAAGTAGTTTTTTGATATGTGGGGGCACACCCCCACAAAAATCCAAAAATCAAGATAAACATATAGTAAACTAAGGTAGGGGCCCACTTCCTACAAGAAGCCCAAAACTAGCACAAAATAATGAAACAAGAGCATTAAAACAAAAAAAAGTAGCACAAATACATTAGAAGGACAAAAAACTAGACTAACTCGGGGATTTATCATATAGTATGACAACAATCTTCAAGCTTTTGTAAAGAGTTGCAGTTTGCATGACTAGGTCCTGGATGCCTTCTATGAATGCTTTCTTCTTAAGCTTACCATTCTTCCAAGCAGTCTCCGGAATTCCACACACATCACAAACCTATTTAACATTGACATGAATATAATCCAACACTACCTTGTGTATAGTGAGATGGTTGGATTGAATTTCTTCCAAGTGAATAACTCTATCATCTAGTTCCAGTAGGTGAGTGGAGAGATTTCCCATATTCTTCTCCAAGTTGGAGAGAATAGAAGGATCCACACTAGTTTTAAGGCCTTCCTTGATCAACAGATCTAAATTCTCTTGAATTTATTTAAGAGTCTCAACATGGTGTTTGACCTACGCTGACAGACCCGAGCTAGAAGGGGGGGATGCAGATCTTGGCTAAATTTTAGCAGGCTCTCTGCTCCTATAGTGTCTTTTCCTTTGGAACTACTGTAGAGAATGCATTCAGCAGGGGGATTAGAAAGGGGCTCATAGACATTAAGGTTCTTGAACCTAATTCTTGATTGCTAAGGGGGAGGGCGGGAAGAGAGGGGGCTGGGTCATTAACAACAACATCAAGGAAATAGTTATGCAATAAGAAGATAACCCCTTGGTGCAGGGGAAGAACACACATGTGGGCTTGAACCTCCTTAATAAAAATTTCAATAGAGTGCAAGATATAAAAAGGAAAGCTCACCTTGTATGCATGACATAAGTGATTCAATAGGACAAGATGATGTAAGGGAAACGTCGAGAATCTTCCTTCCAAGTTGGCATAATGTACCACCATTTTCATAACTTCATTATAGGGTTGAGAGATGGATTAGTAGAGGATTCCAGATTTTCTAATTTGTAGAGTCTCGTCTCCTATCAAAAACCTCTATTCTTTGGCATCTTTGTTGAATTTATTGTGGAAAAACTTAACCCCCTCCATGCTCATGCTTGTGATGAAAGAAATAAATTCTTCCGTGATGCAAAATTCCTTGTCCTTGAAATGGATGACCCTGTCATTCCATTTCCTTGCAAAAACAAGGGAGATGTGGAAGTCATTGCCCTTAATCCTTTGCATAAAGTCGGTGAAACCTTCAAAGCTTAGGATATTCCAAAGTTCCACATTATCCCACCAAGAGGGATCACGGATGGGCTCAAATTTACACAAAGGAGCCCCCATTATATAGTTAGACTTAATAAATAAAGTAATATCTACCTGAACACGGATATGAGATAGCCAAATAGAAGATTCATTAGCACATGTAAGTGGAAAATCCTTCAAACCTGACCCTTTTGGATGCAAAATACAAATGAAGGCCCTTCTAAAAAGGCTTGGGCTCAAAAAGCAAAGCAAAATGATCTGTTTGGGAGAGTACATTCACATAAGGCAAGATTAACTGCACTCATTTCTCCACACGTGCCATGTCTTCTGACTTAACATGATTAAAATTTTAAGTGCCCTTGGCTTCATTAATAATAATGGATTGGGCTGCGAGGGGGATCTCATCAAAATCATACCAAGTTTTGTATTTATCAATGATGACCCCTTCATTAGCAAATGAATCCGCCGCCCCATTTCGTTCTCTTTAGATATGACAAATTCTGATGTTTGAAAAGCCTTTGCATAACATATTACATTCATTAATGAAGTCTTAAGGACAAATCCACAAAATAAGAGTGAAAGAGTAGTTAAAGTCACGTGTTATGAAAACTCTGTAAAATCATGTAAAAGTATGTAAAAAAGTGAAAAATGCATAAAAAGGAAAGTGTGCACATGATCCGTGAAGAGTGAAAGTGATAGAAAATGTCCTAAAAATGTTGTAGAAGAATGAGTTTTTTTGCCAATCTCACACCAAGAGCAAGTATTTTTGGCGATCTGATGCCAAGAATGAGTTTTTTGGGTGATCTCACACCAAGTGCAAGCTTTTTGGGTGATCCCACACCACAACAAAAGAGTGTTAGGGAGAAAGGTCTAATGTTATTCTCCTTCCATGACTACTTCCTAAATTTATACACCACTGCAGCTAGTGTGATCCATGTTGTTCTGGTTCGATCCAAGTAGAAAAAGGAGATAGAATGCATTCTAATTATTGGAGGACTGTACCTATACTTTGAAAAATGCTCTGTGAACTACTCCCAACTGTGTTGATATGAGAAAATAATTGTAACTTCCCCTAGGTCATAGGCACCTAGGAAGGGTCAAAAGCTCCCAGACGTTAGTGTCTATATCTAAGTGCTGGTGGCTGTGATGAATTGAGGACCCAAGTTAGAATCTAGGCCATTCTATAACTGTAAATTTGTTATGTTATTGTAATGTACATGACTATACTGAATGTCTAAGCTACTGTTTGGGGTGACTGATTCACCCAATATATGCCCCCCCTCATTTAGGGTGCATGTGACATCGTTATGAGGATGCAGCCCAAAGGAGAGGACCGAATCATGATTTGAAACTTGTACCCTACAGGGGGAGGGAATGTGCATAGTAGAAACCAAGGCACATGCAAACAAAGTGGCTAGAAACATGTGTTAGTAGAAAAAGTGACAACATGTTATAGAAAAAAATGTAAACAAACAATAGTGTAGACAAAGTAGACCACAAAAATCAGGTTTTAAACATGGGACATCGCTCACAATGTCGCAAGACAATCAGGGCCGAAGTAGCCAGAAGCATATAGTGTGCACACAAGACAAAGGGCATAGCCCGCAAATAATATCATACAGTGGTAAAAAATAGTAAGCAAAGTGTCAGACAACCATGGTGGTAAATAATGAATTCAGATCAGTTTTACATAGGAAAAAACAATATTATTCACGAAACTTTCACATGGTCGTAAAATAACTTTTACACTTCCTCTGCATTTTTTCATCTGTGCTTGCTCATGATCTTGTTACAATACTCAAACTGAAGGTAGAAGAAGGAACACATCAACTTATTATCAACCATGTAATGTCAGGAACACATCTGACTGACGAGGATGGGAATGCGCTCAGGAATCATCTGCTTATTAACCAGTCACTCTATGGAACACATATGACCTATAAATGTGGGAACTCAAGTAGGAACACATCTGAATAGCCTTTAATGTTTTTACAGAGGCTAACCACACACCTAGGTATGAACATGAACACATCTGATTGTTTAACCTCTTCAAGACTCATGATTTTGCATTTCACTGTGCTATGTATTCTTCACTATTTTATTACATTGGGGAATTATGTAGGAATACTCACATACACAAGTGAATAAGAACATACCACATTTGTTATTTTTTTAGATAGATAAATCGGGTTGAAGGGACTCATTCCCTAATTGCATAGTAAGAGGTTGGACCTCAGACAAGCTTGAAAAACTAGACCAAAAAAACTATCTGACCTAGCAGACTAAACCAATATACATAATATCTATAGCATATTATAAGACTGACATGGAATTATTCCACTTATTCCATGGAGATAGAGATACTGGCCATTGGAGTCCCCTGATCCGTAGCTTCCATGACAGAATCCAATTCCCCGGTGTTGGCCTTAACCCAACCCCTCCAAAGATAGTCATAAGCACCTCTAGCTGAGACACACAACAACTCCCACCACTTTAGAAAAGGCTCCAAAGGAATATTCAAAGTCTTCATATTCAAAAGTTTGAGATGAGCACGACCACAATCATGATCTCAGACCAAGGTGACCAGTTTCTCAGTAAATTCCATTAATTCCGCAAACCTTTTCTCCATCTCCTTGAAGATTCATTCCACAAACCATTAATGTGACTGAACGCTACCATTTGAGATTCATTCTTGACATCACCCACTGACCAGCATGCCAAATTGCAATATGTCACTTGAGCCACCAAGTTATCAGAGAAGGAAGGCTTTAACCAACGAGATGCTATTTTAACTACTTCTTCCTTTAAAGGGAGAATAACCAACAAATTCTCCACAAAAAATAAAGCAATTCCACTGTTAACCTGCGGCTAACCTTCCAAGCATAGATAATCTTACCCCAAATCTGACTTGATAACTTCCAGATCCTCTACACAGGAAATATTGAAAATATTCTTCAGTCGGGCATTAGAAATATCTGACCAAAAATCCATTTCACGCTTATCATAGAACAATACAATGTGAAGAACCCTATACTTAGCCATTGGAAGAGAGAGGCAAAAAACTATTGCTAAAAGCAATTTACTCCTTTCTTAAAAAGACTCAAACTTGTCACATGAGCGAGATAAATCCAACACCACCAAATCAAAAAGAATCCCTTAAAACGATCATTTCAAGGCCGTCCCATTTATTGGAATTATATCCCACTTTTTCCAAATGATGTTTCTCAATTCCTTCGTTGGCTAGCTAATCAGCACAATGATTTCCTTCTCTAAACACATGCTTTATACTCTAATAATTTAAATTTGAAAGTTACCATAATATCCTTTGAATACCCAGATCCAACTTCCATGACAAAGCCTTCATTTTAATGATAACATTAACAATAACACAATAATCACCTTTTATCTCTAAGTTTTTAATGTTTAGAGAAACAAAAATATCTAAGCCCTTACTTAGAGCCTACAATTCCGTGACATTGCGAGTTCCATCTTTTAATTTATACGAAGCAGCCCCAACAACCTGATCCAACTCATTATGAATCACACATCCAGCGCCCGATGCACTAGGATTACCCCTGATCATGCCATCAAAATTCAATTTATAATATCCCGGTGAAGGGGGCACCATTTCATAGATTTCTTGAGAAAAGAATAAGGAACAACACACTTCTTGGCCCCATCCTGGGGTTTAACTATGCTAGGACATTTTTTCTCCACTTCCCTATCAAAATTAGAAAAAGGGATATTCCAAGACTAATTAGAAGCCACTGCCTCAGAAATAGCCCATTCCATCCTATTCAAAACTTATGCTATAGATTTCATTTCATCCCAGAACATCCTTATATTACATTCCTACCATAGATGCTAGAGAAGGAGTACTAAGCTACATATCCAAATTGAGGAAAGAACCCCTCTATGCAGATTATTAGGCCATGCAAGAATGGCTTCAAGAAGAGAATGTGGCTAAACCCATAGAAGACTGAGCTTAGCACACAACCAGTTCCAACACTCAACAACAAAGGGATAGTGAAGAAGAAGATGATCTTTGTCCTCCTCATTTTTCTCACAGAGATAACATCTAGAAGGACCCTAGAATCCAATTTTTTTCCTTCTTTCCTAAGTAAGGATTTTACCTTTAAAAGCCATCCAAGAAAAGAGATCGACTTTCGGAGGGCGAATGGAAGCCCAACAATCTTTCCATATTTTCTCTTCTACACTCACCTTAGAGACCAATAATTGGTATCCACAATTTGGGGAATAGGATCCAGAAGAGGCAACCATTCAAACAACTTGGTCTTGCTTATTAGAGAGTAGAAATTGCCTTTCTTGAAGAGATGAAACAAACTTGATTTTAAATTCCTCAGGGAAGTCCAAATGATCAACACTTTTCCATTGAACCAGAGAGGGGGAGGTACCCTATTCAATACATAATTAGAGACATAAGGTCCCCAGTCCTCAGAAATCTTCCTTTTCAAATCCTCAAAGACATGGTCTTCACCTAAAGCGGAAAAACCATTCCAAGGATCATCCTAAAACAACGCTCTATCCCCATTACCAAGCTTCCATGCTGCATTATTTAAAAATAGGGATCAACATTATACAATAAAGTTCCAAATATGGGAACCCTTGGGAAGATTCTCAATCATGAGAATAGAGTCAGGGAGGGGGGCTCCCAAATATTTATGCTCCACTACTTGATTGATAAAACTATTAGGTTTTGTAAGAAGTGCCTAGACCATCTTGGCCCCAAGAGCCAAGTTTTGAAAACCAAGATTAATAATACTGACACCCCCCATATCTTTGGGCTTAGACAACACCTCCCAGCTTATCAATCAAATTTTTCTTTCTTCTGAAAGACCCTTCCATAAGAACTTCCTCAAAATGCTTTTGATCTCAGCAAGAACACCTTTGGGAATTCTTAAAATGGAAAGCATATGCAATGGAGAAGCACTCAAAATAGACTTAATTAGGAGCATTCAACCAGCAAGCGAAAACCATTTCCCTTTCCAGGAACTCAATTTATCTTCCATGGAGGAAAGAAGGCCCTTTCACAAAGAAGCTCTACTAAAACCTCTAAAAAACAGGACTCCAAGATATTTAACAGGAAAAGAACCTTTTTTGAAACGAAATATATTAAGGATCCGTTTCTCAAGATGAGGGGAGACATTGAATAAATAAATGAAGAATTTTGAATCAATAACCTCTTGCCCAACTTCCCTCGAATAAGTATCCAAGATACCCTTTAATTTCTTGGCTTCATGAACACTAGCCTTTCCAAATAGGAAAGTGTCATCAACGAATTGCTGATGAGAGATGGAATTGACACCTTCCATAATTTTCAAGCCTTTCAAAATTTCCATCTTGCATTTTTTCCCAATGGTTATGCTGAGGGATTAAACAACCAAAATATATAGAAAAAAAGAGAGGGGGTCACCCTGCCTAATACCTCGATTACTTTTAAAGAAACCTTTTGCATTCCCATTAATTAGGATAGAAAATGAAGGCCCATAAATGAAACTAAAAATCCATTTACACCACTGCAGTGAAAAGCCAAATTTCTTGAGAACCCTGATAAGGAAACACCAATTAATTTTATCATAAGGCTTGTTTATGTCTAGTTTCAACATCATGCCTTGAGAATTACTATTGGAAAGGCAATGAGTCAATTCATGCGAAATGAAGATTCCATCAAAAATAGATCTACTAGGCATAAAGCCTATTTGCTCTTGGGATATGAGAGGATTCAGAACCTCTTTAAGCATAGAAGCAATGGCTTTATAAATGATTTTATAGGTTGTATTGCAGAGAGACATTGGTTTGAAATCAACAAAGGTAGAAGGATGATTCTTCTTAGGAAAGAGACCGATGAAAGCGTAGTTAAATGATTTAAGCACTGACTGAGATCTTCTAGATTCTTCCATAGCTGCCCAAACATCATAACCCACTATATTCCAATTTTTTTGAAAAAAATCAGCTTGAAAACCATCAACGCTTAAAGCTTTATTTTTTTCCATGGAAAAAACTATTTTCTCCACCTCAGGCATAGAAAAGGGCTTGAGCAAGGCAACATTTTGGCCCTTATTAATAATTGAAGGAATACAATTCAATATATCAGCTTGTGTAGATTCAAAAGAAGCCAAATCACCTCCTAATAAAGAGGAGAACAACCTAATTCCTTCTTCTACAATCTCCTTGGGAGCGGAAAGAGCTATTCCTTCACTATTCTTATTTTATGAGATATAATTCGCTGATCTTCTGGATTTAACCGAGGAATGAAATAATTTTGTATTCCTGTCCCCATCCTTAAGCAATAGCTCCCTTGATTTTTGCTTCCAAAACATTTCCTCTTTGATTAACAACTCTCCTAACTCATCTAGAAGAGCCTTTTCTAAACAGTATTCATCCTGCCCCATACTAGAGGAAATTTTTTTGAGATTAAGATCTTTCAACTCCTACTCCACCCAGAGTTTTCCTAAAATATGTTTTTAAAACAATTATTATTCCAAATCAGCAGGTCCCCCCTTAAGAAGCTTCAACTTTTGGGCTAACATGAACATCTTTGAACCTTTGACCTGATAATATTTCCACCATTTCTCAACCAGAATATCAAGAGATGGATCCCTAAGCCACATCAATTTAAACTTAAAAGGATATATATGATAAGCCAAATAGATATTAATCAACAGGGAAATAGGAAAATGATCTGACCCTGACTAGGGGAACACATTACAATCAAGGAAAATGTTATTCAGAGCCCAATTAGAACCAACCAAAAATCTATCCAACCTTTCCACTATATTACTGAAACATTTTCTTCTATTACTCTATATAAACCACCCTTGCTTTGGCTCAATGTGTTGTAAAGAACTATTCCTCAAAAAGGAGCAGAAATCTAACTGAGATAGCAAATTCGTTCTTAAAACCCCTCTTTTATCCCTATCCGAGGAGATAACATTAAAATCTCCACCCAAAATAAAGATATGCTCATCTAATTGCTGCAATTTCCTGGAAAGATCCGACGACATCTCCCTTTTCCCAATGATACTATTTGGGGCATAAACATTAAAAAGATAGAACATTGATTGGTAGTGACAAGGGCTAATACAAACCTACTGCTAGATTTGATTTTGATCAGATAATACCACTTCCATATGATTTTCCTTCCAAAGAATACCTAAACCACCTGACGCCCCATTCAAATCTAAAAAACCCTCTTTCCATCCTTTACAATATTTACTCCACACTCTATCTACTTTTGCAACAAACATTTTAGTTTCCTAAAGTAAAACTAAACTAGCCTATGAGGAGTAAAGATAGCACTTCAACAGGCACTGCTTGTCAAGGGTATTAAATCCCCTGACATTCCAAGAAAGTAAATTCATTGACCACAGGGAAGGATTTTCATCTTCCTGAGTACAAACTTATTAAAGATCAAGGTGCTTTGTTTATCTGAATCTACTTCCTACTGAGCAATCTCCTGCTTATATTTTCTCCCTCTTTTTACAGAGGCTCCATAGATAGTTGCTTTCATTCCCACCTGACCTTATGCTAACTTTGCAGAGGCCAACATGGTGTCCAGATTATCAGGGACACACTCTCCATCCTCATAACCACCTCCCACTTCTGAAGAATGAGACAAATCCATTCCTTGGCTCTTTACTATCCACCCTTTTAAGTCTGTCATAGAAGAAGCATGCCCCTGAACTATACGTTCTTTAATCAAAGAGACAAGCTCACTAGAATCCCTATGAAAAATTTCTGTTTCTTTCAAAAAGGAGCGAGGGGTCAAATCTCTAGAAGGAATTGTAGTTGCACAATGACCACTAGATATTTCGGTCTCTTTCCCAATCCTTAGACACTCTTGGGAAGAGGGGATATCCTTTCTAGGGTCGGCGTTAGGAGCCACCTTTTCAGGTGACTTTTGTTGATCTCGGAGAAAGATTTCCTAAATCCTTTTTAATCTTAAAAGGACAATCCTTTCTCATATGACCCCTCTTCCTGTAATAAAAAAACTTCACATTCAATCCTTCGTAGTCAATTTTTTGGATCCAGGTACCGCGAGCGATATTCAGACTAAAGGAGCTCGACAACGATGAATCCGGGTCCATTTCCTCACAGAATCGAGATACACCTCTTCCCCAAGCTAATAGGGAAGGATTTTTGAAAGGCACAAATGACTCGAGGGAATTCAATATCTTTCAGAGTGGTCACTTTACAAAATTATGGGGGGCAAATTATGCAAACTCAACCAAAAAGGAGCTCGGGAGATTTTTTCCGAGACCAGATTGAATTTTTGGGTCCAAGGGAGAATATAGAGGCTAGATGAATTTAGGATACCACATTTGTTCTTATTTTTCACACCACACTGAAATCCACACCAAAACGAAATGCTGAAATCAAACACATTACACGCTAAAATAAGGCACACCACTTTAACGCAAAACACACATGTGCCACCAAATCAGTGAAGTAAACCCGTTTTTGGCGACTAACAAGAGGTCGTTAGTTGTCCTCCAACCTTCGATGCCTCCATCCTCCAAAAAAATTATTGCTAACTCAACTGAATAAATCTATGAAGCTCAATTGTTTCCACATTGTTTATTATATCTTCCCTCCCGCAATGTGAAACAATTTATTTTCCAAACATCGGGTAACACCG
Organism: Taxus chinensis; assembly: GCA_019776745.2. Lineage (NCBI taxonomy): Eukaryota > Viridiplantae > Streptophyta > Pinopsida > Cupressales > Taxaceae > Taxus > Taxus chinensis. The sequence goes on along the minus strand of CM034151.1, from coordinate 249,549,477 downwards.
AAAATGCGTCTGTAAGGATTTTTTAATATATTTTCAACATTTTAGTTTTCCAAGTTTTGACAATGACTCTTGACACCATTGATGATTATGATACTATGTGACTTCACAATTTTAACAATGACACTTGACTTTGACACTTAGATGAACATCACATGAACTGACTCTTTTGATTGACAAGAATAATATTGACTTTGACGACACTAAAAATTTAATGAACTAAACAACACAAAATGATAATATAACAAATTCATTTGATAAGACTCTTATTTTTAAAACAAACACACTATACCTAAAAAACTCTAAAATCATTTTAAATTACTGAATCAATACACTTTAATAAAGAACCTTCAAAATACAAAAAATCTGACTAAATATTGGATTTGACTCGACAATAAATATGGAGTAAAAAACATAAGAAGAGATTACTATGAACAATATGTGCCTTACTATGGACAATATGGAGTAAAAAATTGAGACAAACACGTATGAAGACTTGAGGATAAATACATGTAACACAGCTTGTAGGTACCTTGATTGACAATGAAGGGTAAAAAAGGAGTCATACTGCGTGTAAAAAATATGTCCTTATATTCTTCTCATACATCACGAGTCACGATATTGAAGAAATCATATAGGATGCGGTCAGATCTGTCAGGGCTGAAAACACGTTGACATACAAATTTGTATTGATATATAAATAGATCAATCATCAAATAATGGAAGGTACATGCATTATAGGAATTGCCTCACTAAATCCACAACACTTGTGTATTATAAAGCCTATCAAGGAAAAAATAAATGCAACATATGTATTGACAAATAATCTCATCTGTAGGCTCTTCTTCCAATTTGCAGGATTTTTAGCTCTTGGGACAACTTAATTCTACCATTTCATATACAACATCTTCCACAACTATCTTGCCTTACCCACTACAATGACTACAAGCTTCCTAATCACCAATTTTATCAATGTCCATATCTAATGCCCTTATACCAAATAATGATTTCGGATCAGTTTTACACAGGAAAAAACAATATTATTTACAGATTAATAATATTCCATTCAATTCATTCTGGATGTTTATACAACATATGCCACTCCATATAAATAGTTATTTACATCCCTATTATTTTAGGAAACTACTTTCCCAACAATGTCTCCATAATCCTATTTAGTTGTGATTGTTACTCACGTAACAATACACAACACAAATCATACGAGTTGTTAAAACAAATCCAATAATATACCTAACTACTAACATTTACATTTACTGAATACACAAGTATTTACCACACAATAAATTATGTGAACACTAACAATTATTTCTTAACAATAAATAGTTCCTGTAAGAAAAATGTTGCACATGAGACACCCGTTAGCATGTTAGAAAGATAATAAGTATATCACAACAAGTATAAATCAATGGAAAAAAGTGTGCTAGTAAGAATAGTAAGCAATATAAAATGAAATAATAACACCTATGATGTGTATGAATGTAGATTCCCCTAGGAGCCTCAGTGAGATTGGTAAGAGGTACAATGTCAAGCATCATTGTTGCATGTAAGGATATGTAGAAAGACTACATCCACAACTAAAGAACAAGTGAAAATGCATGTATATTTAGAAAAGATAATGACATACTGGATATCTGTCTAACATAGTAAGCAAAGTATACATATAACTAGTATAAGTAAGCAAGAGTGTGTGCAACCAAGATATGCAATATGTTGTGCATGAGTGAGGTGGAATGATATGCAATATAAATGTGATAGGAGCAATGTGTCCCTTGAGCGGATTTGTATGAGTGTGCATGAGATGAAGTTAATTTATACAAGACCCCTCAACAATCAAGAATGAACCATATAATAAGAGTGCGTCATCGAGAAATGGTTTGAAAATATGTGCTAGCAAGATAGATCAATGAATCATAGAGCATAAAGAGTGTGAATGTGGTGAGGTTCATAAATGTAGTATGCCCTCAACAATCAAGTGTGAACCTTAGCACAAGATTTCATCATAGGGAAATGATGATATAAAGTATATCAAGATGTGTAATGATGCTCAAAAAGATGAAACATGAAGCAAAAAGTGTAAAAATAGAAATCGTAGACAACTAGTGATGATAGGAGGGGGAAAGAAGTAAGCATGATTCCTCCAAGTGTATGATGATGAGAAGAATCAAGTAACATCATATAAGACATCATCACTATCATGGTCGAAGTCAAACAGAGAAGCGTCAGAGATATGGTAAGCAATAGTATGGGTTTGATCATGTAAAAATCCATGACGATGTAAATGGTACATGCCCATTGCGTATTCTTCATTAGTGAAAGGTGGTAGTTGACAACCATGTGCATACCAACGAGTAAGGTTATGTGAATAACCAAGAAATGAATCATTGCAAATAGAAACATAGATGAAGGATATTGTAAATGTGATATCAATATGATCAGGATCCAGAGTTTCACCAATGTAGTCAAGCCAAGACTGCCCAAGAGTGAGTGGCGAAGTGTGAGAAGTGCATGCAACAAAGATAGATAGATGGAAGATGCAGAGACCATAAACAATAATGATGTGAACATATTCATGATAGAGGTGAGGAGAATGAGGTTGAGGGATGAGATCATCAAGTGTGAATTTTAGCTAAGCTAAACCATCATGAGTAAAAATAGTATCGGAACTAGTAGGATTGACTGGAATATGTGGCCAATTAAAATTATTAATGAAAAGAGTGTATGTGAAAGGAGGAAGCAATGATGCAGAGTGTTCATGGGAAGATGAGGAAGGTGGTATGACGTCTAATGTATAGAAAGACCCCTGAAAAAGTATCATAACATTAGTGTAAGGAGGGGTTTTCTTGAATTGATATTCACCACGATCAATAACAACAAAATTATCATTGAAATAAGACTCATCTATCTCTAAGGCATTAAATTTAATATTGCGTAATGTGTCATTATCAAGCTCTACAACATCAATATCATCATCAAAATCATTAGTGTTGGTATTGTTGTGTTGAATAGCAGTATCAAGGATATTAGCTGGAGTGGAGTTAGATGTAGGAGCGAGAGGACTCTCGATAGGCAAACTAGTGATAACTATGGGAGTAGACGAGGCAGGTGAAATGATATCAACAATTTTAGTGGGAATGGATGATACACTTGTAGTGGTGGAAGAAGACTATGGAGCACTAGATTGTCCCACATCGTAAGTACCGATATTGTTGTATGGAATGGGTTTTGATGGAGGAATGGGCATAACAATAACATGGTTTATGTGACAAAACTTGAATGGCTATGTGTCACCAATAATGGTATGTTCATAACCATCATATAGGAATTTAACACATCGATGAACTGTAGAAAGGAAAATGTGCATTGCATGAATCCATATTCTACCCAACAAGAGATTAAACTGAAATGATGCATTAATAATGAAAAAACATTGTAGGAAGGATCCTAGGCCCAAATTGTATAGGTAAAGTAATAGTACCAAGACGTGCGAGTGGTGGATTCATAATCATGAATGAGAGTAGAATTTTTTGTAATTAGATTATCAGTGATATCAATTTGCCTGAAAAGGGAGTCAGCACATAGATTTATAGTAGATCCATTGTCAATGAGCACACACTTGATCTAAGTAGTACCAATAGTAATAGTGATAAAAAGAGGTGCAAATGGATTCTCAACAGATGGTGGGATGTCTTCAACATTAAATGATATACCATGAAATATATTTTTGAGAGACTGAATGAGATGTGTGAAGGCCACTGACAAATTACTGTTTTTAATGTGAATCGATCGAAGGGTGACTTCTAATGTTTGATGACAATCAGGTGCACTATTCAATAAATCATAAAGAGAGATTTTTTCTGGTGTATTCTTAAGCTGCTATATGATGTCATAACCCTTATAAGTGGTGGTAGGAGTTATAAAAGTGATAGGTGGTGGAATAGAAATAGGTTAAGTCGTAGGAGGATGAGTGTGGTGAGTAGTGACTACATTGATAGTTAAATCAGACATAGGAGTAATGAAGCAAGGAGGATGTTGAGTACAAACTTTCATAAAATCAACAGTAGTAGTAACCATGCCAGAAACCCTAGTTGGGGTGAAAGAAGGATAAGAAGATTGATCCTTGAATGGAGAAGAAGAAGAGAAATTTTGATACATGCTCAAAAGGTAGGGTTTAAATGAACGGGTTCACCAAATGATTTAACGAATATATAATTTGTGAAACTCTAATTATAAAGTCACACATGATAAACAAATGCTAAAGAAATGCTGGAATATAAATGACATAAGCAATAAGAAAGGAAAATAGAAAACCCTAAGTGCAAGAGGGAGAGAGAAATACTTAGCTGATTTGCACTATCCCTCGGACTATTCTGGATTAAAAGATTGATGAATAAAAAATATAGACTATCGCAACTGAGCACAAAAAATCCCAGAGCTTCTAGATGAGCCTGGACTAGGGCGCCTGGAATAGGACTAGGGAAACTAGGTACTAGGGACCTTTGCTGGGTACCTATGACCGCGCAAAAGCTCAAAAACTAGTTTTTACTGTGTCACACAAGTGTCACTAAACTTTGCATTTAGTCACTTGTATGTCACTGGATGATCATCAAATTTTCCTATAATCTGTAAATAGAAGATAAATTGTAAAACCCTCAAACTACATCAAATCCTGAAAAGAAAAGATGTAAAATGAGGAGTCAAACTAACCCCGACAGTCACTCGACTGAGGGAGCTTACAACGGAGCATTGCATTACATTTCAAACTCCATGTAGTTCTTGTGTGTGTGGAGAAATCGTACCCTAGGAATCCCTCTAGCGAGTGCCCATGATAAAGGGTGATAACTAGATGTACAAATGTAAATAGATGTGTGCATGACAAAATGAACTTCCCCTCCTATGCATGTATGCAGAAAATGCAATCCCTTGTCTCTTGAGTGAGTGCTAGATGGATGCCTTGATGGTCTTAGAATTCCTTTGGATGCAACCTTAGGTGGTGATAATAGATACTTAGAGCTTGGTCCTTTATTATGGTCACATAACTTTGTATTTATATGATTCCCTTGGTTGAATTTCATAATTGACAACTGGAAGTCCGACCCTTAAGAAAATAAAATGCCCAAAAGATAAAATATGCCCAAAAAGAGTGAGTAAAGGAAAGAGAGGTCGGGGGCGCCCATAAGGACGAGGGCGGTTGGGTGTTAACGTCTTGTCTAGGTGTTAGTGTCCATAGTCATGAAAGATAAAGTAGTGAAGTATCGACTACGATGTAGGGTGTAGAAGGCTAAATAAAAAATAAGAAGCACAAAAAAGGCCAAAGATAGTTGTTAACTGCTAGTTTCTAACTGCTAGTTTTCTCACTTAGGAATCATATGAATAGTGGTATATGATTAATGACCTAGAATGTACCCAAGTGCGTGATTTTGTGTCTACAATAACAAAATGTTGTGCAATGATTGAGATAAAACCTTGATGCTCAAGGTGCTTGATTTGTAATTTTAAAGTATAGAAATCATTTTCATTATGTCCATTGATTCGATAATAATTACGAAATGGGAGACATTGATAGTTGGCAATCTGATAAGGAGGATAGTAATGAATAGGTGGCAAATTGATCAATTGGTGATTGAGGAGTGCATAAAGAACGTCATGTTTCTTAACATTATGATCAAACTTGAGAGGTTCTATTAATGGTAAGACTTGAGGTGCACTAATATGACCGCATATAGAAGTCATCTAAGTAGGATGAGATGTAGAAGAAGAACTAGCATTGGATTGAGAAGCAACCTTGAGATCATGGATTTAAACTTTAAGAGATGTAATCCTAGACTCCATAACCTGAATTTTATCTTGAAAAAAATATTAAAGCTTGAATGGACTCTAATATGGGTTGACTGGATGGAGGATCGCGAAGGCTAGGTTCATCGATGATATGGTAAAAAATGACACTTATTTATGCAGGTGGCGTATTGCGAGGTAGATATATAGTGTCTAGGTATTTTTGAAGAACATCCTTGCAATTAGGATGCATTTAAAGTATATCATGCAAAGTAATTTGAGGAATTTTAGAATCCATGAGAGAAAAAAAATGAGGATAAAAAAGTATTTGAATGCATGTTCACCAAATGATTTAACAAAAATATTTTTTTTGTAAAACCCTAATTATAAAGTAATAGATGTAAACTATGATAAATAACTACTAGATACAAGATGACACAAGAAATAATCTAATGAAATATGAAACCCTAGGTGCAAGAGAAAGAGTAAATGACTTAGCTGATTTATGCTTAATGTCAGGACTGTGTAGAATGGAGTAACTAATGAGCAAGAAGGGTAGACTATCACAACTGTGTACGATAAAATCTAGAACTTCTGGATAAGACTGAACTAGGTTCGGGGTGCCTGAGTGCTAGAGTCTATTACTGGATGCTCGTGACTAAAAATTTGTTGGAACCTAAATTTTCTAGTTTCACAAGGTTGCCGATGATAGTTACTGGATGATCATTGAGTGCACCTGTAACTTGCAAAGAGATGATGACCTATAAAACCCTCAAACTACATCAAATCCTAAAAATAAAATATGTAATATGGGGATTCAGACTGACCTTGAAGGTCACTTGACTAAGTGAACTTACGACCGAGCACTACAGTACATCTCAGACTCTATGTAGTTCTTGTGCATGGTGATAGAATTGTGCCCTAGGAAGCCCTTGTGAAAGTGCACACGATAGCGAGCAATATCTAGATGTACCAATGTAAATAGATGTGTGGATGGAAAAATGAACTTCCCTTCCTATGCGATGTATGTAGAAAATGAAGTCCTTTGTCCCTTGAGTGAGTGTTAGATGGATCCCTATGATGCTCTTAGAATGCCTTTGGACGTAACCTTAGGCTGATGATAATAGATGCTTAGATGATAGTTCCTTTATTTTAGTCACATAGCTTTGTATTTATATGATTCCCTTATTTGAATTTTGCAATTGACAATTGGAAGACCGACTCATAAGAATATAAGATGCCCAATAGATAAAAGAAGCCCAAAAAGAGCGAGTAAAGTAAGAAAGAATTCAAGGGCACCCAAAAGAACAAGGGCACATGGGTGGTGGTGTCTAGTCTCGGCAATAGTTTCTAAATTAATAAAAAGATTAAGGTCAATAGAGTTCAAAATGGGCTGTCAGGGTATAGAAGGCCAAATAGAAAATAAGAAATACACAGGCAAAATTTCAAAGATAGTATGTCAATTGCTAGTTTCCTCACTTAGGAATCATATGAATAGTATTATGTGATTAGGACCTAGAAATATACCCAAGTGCATGATTTTGTGTCTACAAACATGTTTTGCGTGCAACAAAGTACCCTCTCTTCTGGACAACTCTTTTCTTAATTGATGCAAAAAAAATGATGTACATTCTTTCATCTTCCCTAGGTTAGCCTTAGTGTGACAGTGTAACTTACGAAAGCCAAAATAAGCAAGTCAAATTCACTTCATAACTCACCTATAATTCTTGTAAGCACTCCTACTTGTAAAATACCAACACTAAAGAACTCAATGCTCTTCTAAAGTATTTTTAAATTACTTGTACATCTTTTAGAACAGCCACCACAGGTATGAAGCACTCAAAACCGTGTGTCAAAGGAAAGTCTAACTTCCTCCATTAACAAGAACTGTAAAAGGCCTAGGAAAACTATCTTGACCAATGATGTGAAGAATCAAATTTTTTAGAATTGATCGTCATGTCTTCAAGGATAAAGTGATCAATTTTTGGGCGATCTAAATGCCACAAGCGCACCATATTGGGTGATCTCACACACACTGGGTACAGTTTCTATACTGGGCTATAGCTATACACATTACTATTTGTGATAAGATACTTGAGGGAAACATAGGGGATCTAGTGTTACTATTGTATACATTACTCGTACCAACATTAGGATAACTACATGAGGCTTGCTCCTATTCAAGAAGACATAGTGTAGTTCCTAGATTGGTTCTACAGAGATTGACCACTAAGGTTAGTCCTATCTCACTCATAAACAAATTTGCTCCTTTTATTATTTAGATCATTTGAATGAAATCTAGTTGTAGGAATTTAGGGTTTGTACCTGATAATGTTATAGACTACATCTGATAGGTGGTTCCAAATGTGTGTAAGCCTTATATGATTAAGTAACAAAAACCATGTGTCCAGACCAGTAGAAAAGCAATGCCAAGTTCGAAGGCTCACATGCATTAGTAGGTTCAAAACTCTAGTATGAACAAGAATATATGGTGTACTGTGTTGTGATTTTGACCCAAGTATGATTCTAAGCTAGTGTTGTAGCTGTAACCTATGCCAATTCTTTGTTGTACTGTGTTGTGCTGTAGCTCTAAGCTGTTGTAGGGGTGATTTGTTCACCTAATATATGCCCCCCTCATTTGGGGTGCATGCAACATCGGTAGGAGTGTGCGGCCCAAAAGAGAGGCCCTGATGTTGCACTATACTAGATCCCTATAGGGGTATATTTTATTGTTAATGGTAGATTTAATTTATTTACAAATATTCCACCTATGAAAATTTCTTACATCCTACTCCTTTTATATTTTTAGGGTGTAAACAATTAGACTAATAAGTTGGTAATCATCCATACACCAAAAAATCCATAGATTCCTCACTAACCATCAAGTAAGAGTCGACATAAGTATAACACTCATCCAACAAGTATGTGTCAAATTATTATTAACATCACTACTTGTACACCTCTAGTTTATAACACCAATTATACAAGTGTTGAAAATAGCCAACATATGTTGCACTCTAATATATTGTTGATACAAAAAAGACTTTTCAGGGCATATTACCCGCAAACTGTGCACATACCCATGTAAAACCAAAGTTTTTACATGAAGTGTATCAGAAAGACACATAGTGTAATTACAATAGAGCCTGCCATGTTATTATCCATGCTGCACATGAAACACCTTGTGTAAAATTACCTTATGTAGCAATGGTGCAAAGAGTATTTCAAATCATGTAACTCTATGCAATGTAAACCTAGTGTGCTAGTAACCTAATAAAATGTAGTAGATGATTCCCAACATTTTAGCTAAATGTAATATGAAAGATACATTCATGTATGCCCCACATAGATCCTTTCAGTGGTATCTTGAAATAGACATAGTCTCAAGCATCATTGAACCATGTACAAGCACACTGTAAAGAGTTCTTCATTTATGACTAGATACACAAGAGTAATGTGATAATAGATTTATAATAAATAAATAGTAAACGGCACTATTTCCAACATAATAATTGACAAGCAGGGGATTTACAGAAGTGTACATTTAAGTTTGTGAAACAAAGCAAGAGTAAGTGCATCCAAGAAAAAACAACATGAACAAGGGGTTTCAGTGAGCCATACAATGAGAATGTCAATGTGAATGTGATAGTAACATAATGCACCAAACAAATGTAGAATGAGTATGAGATTTAGGTCTCCCAAGATTTATAAATCCAGATCTCTTAGGACCATCAAGAATGAAGCATCTCATTGGATTTTCATCATCGGGAAATGTTTTTTGACAATCGTATGACAGATAGATTAAAAACTTGAAAAATAGAGTTTGATTAGACTGAATGTAGTAGAAGTTCAAAATATAGATTTGATGACCCTATATTCATTCAAGTTTAAGGCGTCCAACAAGACTTTGCTCATAGGGTATTTGCGATACAAGCTGTGTAGTCAATCTGCATAAGAAAGATTAAGTCTAAAGCTTCCCAAGTGTAATGAACATGTAGTAGGGATTAGGAAAAAATTGTTAATGGGGTCTACAATGCATGAGAGAAGAGCATATCTTGATAGCATTGTTGGACCCCAAGTGTGTGATAGTGCACGAGATAAGGTAAAAATGACATTTACCAGAGTATAATGTAGTTTCAGGAGCGTAGCCTTATATTCTAGTTGTGATCAGTATGTCTACTTGGTATATGATAGTGTCCACTTTAGAATGAAAAATTGATAGATCCCTATATGATTTTAAAATGTTTGATTGAAAATTACGTACTTCTTCATCAAAATAAACAGGAGATTGTGGATAACGTTGTTATCATACCATCAAGATGAGGTTTTGAGAAATAAGCACCCCATAATTGCAAGTCACATGCGAGCCAGACTATGTGCCTCGAGAAGGCATGGCCAATCATAGCAAAAATACAATAAAAGTGTGGATCTAATGTGCCATCGAAAAAAGGGTGAAGCAAAGATTTCCCAAGTGTGAGCCAAAAGGAACTAGGAGTGCGAGAAGAGAACATGGCAGTCAAATGGAGGATATGTAGAGGTCATATCCGTCAGTAATCACCCCAGCCGGAACCATGATGAACCAAGTCGAGGAGGGTGAGGCTGAAGGACATAAAAAAATATGACTCTTAGTTGTTGCCAAGTTGTCATGTTGTTGTTACTAGTCTCAGGATTAAAAGAAGATGACCGAGATGAGAAAATTTTCGCCATTTAGAGGAATTCCAACCTGCTTAACTAGAATGCATGCAAAAGGTGGATGCATTAATGTAGAGTGTTGTACCATGGGTGGGGGAGGGAGGCATGAGAATCTGAGGTAGACCACTAGATGGTGAGGAGAGGAAGCATATAGCTGGCTAGCGGCAAGCATCGTTCCCCATGTTGAAACCCATCAACCTCGAGATGTGTAGGGGTAGCAGTAGTCCATGTGTAAGGGTGGTGAGCGGTGCAAAGTAGGCACATGCAAGAGTGAACCCAACTTGACCACACAGGGAATGGTGACCTAATGGTTGAGTAGGTGCTGGAGGTGATTCGACCTCCAGTCCAAATTTTTTTAGCCTAGTTCTGAAGGTCGGAAGCATCACATGCAGTGTATTCAGTAGCCACGCTATGTAGGAATTTAATGCATCGATGAAATCTATCTATAGGAACTTCTTGCATTACGTGAATGCCATTATTTACTATCTTTCCAATTGTACAGAAATATGAATATCAATGTTCAAAGAACAAAGTAGCCAATAATGTTGTTGGTCCAAATTACAGGGAGTAGGGCCGATAGTCCGCCAAAAGCATACCATCATTCTAGGTAGAATCGTATCCATGGAGAGAAATGGATAGAAAAAGGGAATGACGTCGACTGATTCCAAGGCCCAATTGTAAGCATGAATGTGAAAAAACCAAAAAATGATGCTTTGATCAACCAACGGTTAGTGGTAGACTAGGTAGGTGGGGTTAATGACCCATATGCTTATAGATGATCCCTTATGGGGACCTCTAAAGGTGAGTATCATATCACCACAATAGAAATGAGTTTTTTTGGGCTCCATAAGAAACATCCAAAGTTTTTGGAACCAACATGCTCCATGATAGAAGCCTAAGAGGCAATATGCTGCTATCGAAGTGATTATAGTCAGTAAGAGCAGGAATGAGTACTGTGGGAAAAGCAAAGTGAGTATTACCCAGGAAATATTAGATTTGTAATGGTGGAGTTATGGAGTAGCCAACAAAAGGCTAGGGATTCCAGATCTCACCACCATGGAATACCAAAAGTGATCCATAAAAGTATTTGTTAATGTGGGGTTCATCAAGTATGATTGAACTTAATTTAATTTTTTACTAAATACAATATTGCAAAGTTACTGATGTATACTATGATATACATCTATAATATAGAATATGACACAAGTGAACTAAGAAAGTAAAATATAAAACCCTGAGAAAGAGAGAGGGAAGAGGATATGACTTAGCTTATTTATCCATAAAATCTGGAACTGATTTGGAATAGGGAGAAGTTATTGAACAATGAAGTGAACAATAGTATCGTGAATTGACCTCAAAATAAATATCTGGAGCTGCACGAACAAAGCTGGGCATAGGTGCCCATCGGCAATAGGATAGGGGCACCTGGGCATTGAATGACCTGGATTATGGGCACCCATGACTGTGTACAAATTCTGGATCTAGATTTGTGTTGTGTCGTAAGGGTGTCACAATTATTCTTTCTGTAATGACCTGATATGTCACTAATATGATCTTCGAAGGTACTTGTAACGTGTAATAGATATGTTCACCTACATGTAAAATCCCACAAACCACATCAAATACTAAAAACAAAAGATGTAGAATAGAGAGTCCGAATAACCTTAACAGTCACCCTGAGAGTGAAATTACAACCGATCATTGCACTACATATTAAGACTCCATGTAGTTCCAGTGAGTGTGTGTAGAAATTGTGCCCTAGGATTCCCTCGTGTAAGTTGCACTCAGATAACGGGTTGTAGCTAGATGTATCAATGTAATAGAATGTGTGAATGGAATAGAATGAAATTCCCCTACCTATGTTATGTATGTAGAGTTGATGTAGACATTGTCCCTTGATTAGATGCTAGATGGATGCTTTAGGTTCCTTTTTGATGCAAGCTTATGTGATGATGGTAATGCTTAGTGTTTGGTCCCTGACATTTTGAACACATAACTATGTATTTATATGATTCCCTTGTTTGAATTTCATAATTGACAACCTGAAGGACATCCCATAAGTAGAAAAATATGCCCAAAATATAAAAGTGACATAAAATAAGTGAATAAGGTGGAAAAGGGTCAGGGGCATCCAGAGGGGACAGAAGTGTCTGGGGGGGGGGGGGGGGTGGGGGTGCTCTCTATCTGGGCTTGGGCATTGCTGTCTAGAAGCCATGAAAGATAAATTAAGTAAAGTTTCGATAGGGGTTGTAGGGTGTGCAAGACTAAATGGAAAGATTGGAAGACAAAGAAAAGATGCCAAAGATAGTTGGTGAATTACTAGTTTTATTGCTTAGGAATCTGTTTTCATGTAAATGCGCAACATGAAAATTTCCAATTTTCAATTATGATAACGGAGCACAGTGTCAAAAAATTTCAAAGTCATACCTTCCCAAGACACCCCTAGGTAAGCCCATCCTTAACACCAGTCATATCCTAAATGTCAAATGATCCCTATGTGAATGTCAAGTGTCCCCCTGGGTGATTTAGGATCTTTTGGAACATTCAAGCAATCAAACAGTCTTGCGAAAGGCTACCATTAGCCTTCCTAGGATCCATACACTAGCCTTGGAGCAGATCAAAGGAGAAAAATATATTGTAGCAGAGTATTAAAGGGATAAGAACATCAAGGAAAATATTTTTTAAGATTCAGGGAATATTTGGAAGTTTTGGGGCAGATCCACCAGAAACGGGTTCTCAGGCATAGGCAACGCACAGTGTTAAAAAAACACCTGAGCTTTGGGAAGCAATTTTGAGAGTTCTGTAAGGAGTTAAAATAAAAAAAAGATATCAACAGAAAGATAATTAAGAGTAATAAAATGTGGTGGAGTAAGAGTTTTCATAACACATAGGTGTAATATGTTTACATCTAGTTTTTCTCATGCTCAATTGCAAAGCTAGAAAATAATTCCTATTTTTCAAGGCTTAAATGGATGAATCAAGAATGGATAACCCCAACATTGGATTAATAATTCTATTTCTAGTCAGAATCATATAAAATTTCATAAAAAAATCCACCGAGAACTCTAGATACGGCCTTTGTAAGTTCACTCTAAAGGCGCGCTCTTCGGTACTTAGTCATTTTTCAAAGTGGACACGTGTCAACACCATTAGCCTGGTGGGATTTCATGTCCCTTTTATCCCTTTAGAAAAGGGAAATAGGGGACAAAAAATTCCCCCAGCCCTTTTTAGCTCACAGAACACCAATGCGACCCCTTGTTTTCCAGTTAAGCCCCCGAGAGCTAAGTTTGAGCTTTCCCTCTCCTTGCACGGATGATTGCCAAGTGTCACAACTAGGCGTGAAGTAAAAATTTGTGTCCCTTTCATCTCTTTAGAAAAGGGATATAGGGGAAAAAAAACTACCCCCAGCCCTCTTAAGCCTTATGGTTCCTCATGCGCCCAAAAGTCAGCTCTTAGGTGATTATCTCAAGCTCCCTCACCTAAACACGCATCCAATCAAATTTTGCCAAGTGTCGCAACCAGACACGAAGGTGAATTTCATGTCCCTTTCTTCCCTTTAAAAAAGGGACATGGGGTAGAAAAAAATGTGCCCAGAACCTATGCTTTCTATTTTTGGATGAATATATCCCAGGACTTAACCATTTCTCCATTCCAATTCATCCCCCCACACCTCCATACCCTACCAGAACTATGGATTTTTTTTTTTGAGAAATTCCAACCTCCATTTCTGTACTCAACCAAATCCACAATGGAACCATCACACTGAAAACAAAGGGATATCAGAAGAGAAGTAGATCAAAGTGATGAAGAATGGAGAGAAAACGAAGATCTTCATTCGAAAAAACCCTCATAGCCTCTCGACGAAGAAATTGCCATAACTTGCAAACCGCGACATGGATTGAGGTAAGGTTTTTTTTTGTCTTCATAATTTTGGGAGGCCGTAAAAACCCAACAATATATTTCTCATACATAACAAGGATTTTTTGCAGTAAAGAAATCCTCTTTTTGGTGTAATGAAACTGAAAAGTTCATTTCCCGCGACTCTAGGAATCAGATTGTAACGAAATTTCACTTATGAAACAAGAAAAGAAAACCCACATCAAAAATATAATTTTCATCAAGATATGAGGAGGGTAAGTTAACTTGTTATTTTCAAGCTCCATTAATGGTTGTCGTGCCTGAAGCAACTGCCAGGTGAAAAATTTTAAATTTTAAAATCTCACAAACTGGCGATCGGGTAGATCTGAAATTTCAGAGGGTTGATATTGGGAAAAAACCCATATCAAAATTCTTCATCCCGTTGTGATCCGATCACCAAAAGTCTACTTACTAAAAATAACAATCCTTCCTACATGAGAGACTGCATCGGGCAAGTCCT